>JBBPCZ010118646.1:0-10450 GCA_037974445.1 Brycinus macrolepidotus
CTTAAATCAACATCTGCTTTTAACCAAGTTACTGCTAGCTAAGTTGCACACCTTAATAAACCCTGTCAAAGAGAAAACTTTGTCCCAGTACATTATGTCATACATCTGCAACCATCTAAGTCATGTTTCAGGAATTATATCTTTTCTCTCAAATGCCTTAGGGATTTATAATTCATTATTACTACCTCCATTTGTAAACACTGGGTTTTGAATTTTGCTCAGAATCACAGCTGGTCTCATATGCCTCCAAGAACTGTCCTTAATGTCTAAATTTAAAGACGTGACCTGATCGAGGAAGTGTAGTTCCAATACAGTTTTTTTACTACTCTGATGCACTACTCTGAACTCCTGAGATGATTAATGACTTTGTTCCCAGATTTAGGCCTGCTCATAATCACATCCATGCCGTTAGAGAGCTGTGCGGTCTTTCTTATTGAGACTTTCCTATCATTTCTGTGCATGGCACATTACATGAATAAGGTGTCTAAAAAACAGGGTGGGGGCACTTTTCAGTTCAGTTATATCTATTTACCAAACATGCTAGTAGAGATTTTACCAAAGCAGCTTTGCAGTCATACAGGTTCAGATCCCCCTTATGTGAGAGTGACTCCAAAGTCCTCTTCGGGCACAATCACCTCTAATAAAACATATTGCCAAACCAAACCATGATTCCATGCCTCACAGTGTTCCCAGAGGTGAACCCTACTGAGAACTCTTTACACTATACTTTTGTTTAACAATAATGCTTTTTCAGATATTGTATGGTAACAAATGGAAAAAAACAAAGTTTAAATTGAGACATTGTGACACCAGGTGATGCTGCATTACATCAGTTATGTGTCCGACACTGACTTTAACCCGAAAAGTTAATTACATTAAGAAAGAGAAGTGAAAAATGGCCTAAATCCCCAGCATGAAATCTCCTCTATTAACCTATTAGCCATACTCAGCCACAGGAATCCAAGTGTGTGCTGTGATTGAAAGTATAGATTAGTTTTGTGCCTTGAATAAATTAAACAAAAGTCAACAGCTTGAATTTACTACTGGAGATCAAAGGAATACTTAAATCAGCTTAAGTTAAAATGTTAAAGTGGAATTTGAATAATTTAGTAGAAAAAAGTGTAGTTATTCCCAAGAATGTATTTCTTTCATAATAACAAACGTACAAATTAAAACAAAGGAATGAATGAAAGGATGTACAGTACTGTCAGTGATTAAATCTTTGCAGTGTTTTTTGTCTGTAAAAACTATAGAACATTAGAATAAATACAACACAAATACAACGCCAGAAAATTAATATTGTGGTAAAAGGAATAGTTAATATATAGTGTCTCTGTGTACTCCAGCCATTATGTGTTTTAAAATATATTACTTAACACTGAGAGCCTAAGACATTTGCACAGTGCTGTGAGTGTGAATGACTAATCAAACAGATGTCCCATTTGATGGTCCACAACAGTACAGACTGTACAGGCCACAACTTACATAATGCTTAACAAACATTCTTATGTTTCTGTAACTCTCGGTGTCTTGGCTCCAGAGTCGCAGTTAAATCATTAAAGTTGACACTAACCCACAGGATGAATTCCTGCTCACTGAAGACTAATCGCTGTGCAACATTGCTCTATTCAAGCCAAGATGCATTATTAATTATGCAATCATCCCCCTAAACTGATACATCAGCATTCATTTCACATGCTTCAATAAAACTGAGCAGCTTTTATGAACTGTTCATCTAGAACAACTTCACAGTGTTTAATTAAAAGTTTTATCTAGAATAACAATTATAAAATGGCTGTGTACTGAAATCAGTCATTAAACGCGGAGTGTGATGTCCGTAAGGAGGCACTCTGGAAACTACTGTAGGCTTCCAATAAAGGATCTGAATTTAAATGAGGGTAGAAAGTGTCATTTCAAGCTTGTGGAAGTAAAAGTTCAGCTGGAGCTACTGAATCAGACACCCTGATCCATTAGTCAGAGTAAAAACAGCGCTGGAGGGATGATCTGTGAATGCCTGCAGTTCTTCTACAGTAAGATATGAATGAGATAAGACACGATAAGATATGAGGATATGAGTGCTGGTGTTCACTGAAAACATCTGTAATCACTTGCTGAAGCTCAAGGCACCTGAAATGACCATTAAAAGTGACTGGACTGCAGTACAATCAAAGGACAGATGTCATTCCTTTTTGTTTTTCTTTAAATAGATTCTACTTATTTTCTACAGCTTGTGGCCTGGTGGTTAGGGAGTTGCCCCTGCAATCAGCATGTCGCTAGTGTCGTTCTTCTGCAGCCTTTGCGCTCTTGTAGCTGTCCCTTCCCTCCTTTAACTTCACAGACAAGCGAAGTTTGTACCTCCTTGGCTGTTTCCCTGTCACCTGACCTGAATGCTTCCTTCTTCTCATTCAGGAGGGCGGTTGGTGGCCCTGTGGTTAGTAAAGTAAAGTGGCCCCTTATAGTCATGCGTGAACACACCACAGCACACAGTGTGAACAACATGAAATTCTTTCTCTGCATTTAACACATTCACCAAGTGAAGCAGCAGGCTGCCACCAATGGGAGTGCCCAGGGAGCAGTGTGTGGGGACGCTACCTTGCTCAAGGGTACCTCAGTGATGACACTAGCAGTCCAGGGATTCGAACCCATGACCTTCTGATCTCAGGGCGAATTCCCTAACCACTAGGTCACCCCAATGGACAATGGAGTTGCCCCTGCAATCAGAAGGTCATGGGTTTGAATCCCAGGACTGCTAGTGTCATCACTGAGGTACCCTTGAGCAAGGCACTGTCCCCACACACTGCTCCCCGGTGCTGTCTTGCTGGTTGCCCCCTGCTTCACTTGGTGAATGGGTTAAATGCAGAGAAAGAATTTCACACTGTTCACACTGCGTGCTGTGGTGTGGTGTGTTCACGTGTGAACATAAGGGACCACTTCACTTCTACATGCTGGCCACTAGTGATCCATGGGTTGCCCTGTAACCTGCGGGTACTGTGGTTGTTGCCACGGTTCAGGTCAGCTTTTAGAAAATAACAAAACTACAAAACTTTTATTAACAATTAAACAAAAACAAAAACATTTGGGAATGGAACTTTGAGCTGTTTCACCAGTAAAACGATGGGGATAAATTCTTTTGCAGCAGTAATGATGTAGCAATAAGCTGAGATCAGTAAATATTGCATTAGCACATTAACGCAAAGCACACAGTCCGTTTAACTGGTATTTAAAAGCCGTATAAAAGCTACTGTGCCAATACATCTGTAATGTCCCATCAATGAGAGAGCTCTTGTATAACAAAACAAGCAGCAGATCATCAATGTAAAGACATTAAGCCTGACCTGTACATGCATAACGGACATACAGACAGATAAGGATGAAGGAATTTTTTGCAGTTTATGTGCAGCAAGTGTAGTTTTAGGGAAAAAATGATTCAGTGTATTTAATGTTCAGTGTTTTTAGAGTACACCTGCACTGTACAGCTCTAACAGACCTGGCTCACACACAGCATATGTGCAACTCAGCGTTACTCCACAAAACATTAAACTAAAGTCATAACCACAGAATCATTGTCTTAAACTAAACCCACACCAAAACACACTGCCAAAACACAGAATTACATTTCCAGGCCACTTTATTAGTAGATACACACAAGATGTAGGTTTACTTTGCAGGTGTCTGTTGAAACAGTTTGCGTTAGCCATAATACAGCCAGTTTCCGACCACAGAACTGCTATTGGTCGGATAATTACAGATGTCACTGTAAAAAAAGAAAAAAAACAGTACCAGGTCCACTCACACACTACCGCATCAGTGTCACTGCTGTGTTGAGAAGGGCCCATTATCCACATATCATCTGGTCAACAGAGGTCCTGTTGGTCCAGAAAATGTCCAATAATGTGGTAGAGGGTTGATGGCAAATTGTGCATGACCATAGATGAGACAGAAATGATTCACCTGCATTATGGACAGGAATGCAGGTGTCTCTAATAAAGTGGATGTGGCAGTCACATCTACAAAAATGGAGCAAAGTGGAACAAGATGAATATAACAAAACTAAATTAAAAGTACAACTAAAATTGAGTCATACAGTACCACTTCACAAGACTGCTCTTATAAGGGTTTATAAACAGTATAAAATCAGTTTATTAATTGGTATTATGACAAAACATCTCAATTCATAAGCATAAGCAGCTCTAACAATAAAAAGGGCAACAGTGAGCTGCTCTGTCTGATGAATATAAATATCTGAATGTTGACTGATGGAGAAGACAAAGTAAGGTCAGTAACTAGCACGATCTGAGCTTTATCAGTGTCGATGAACATGGGCTCACTATTACTGGTTACTGGTGCCCTTTTTATTTATGTGTTATAACTGCTTATTAGTGATTAGTCAATTAATTAACCATTAATTTATAACCATTAATTAACACACTTTAAAGCATTTAGAATCAATTTAAATGCTAGTCTTACTGTAAATGTGGTACCATTAATTTTTCCACAAATGTACACAAAATTCCGCAAATCGACATCTATATGTGCCGAGTTAAAGTTCCTGTCTGTATTCTTTCTCTAAAAGATGCTGAAATGGATCCTCAGTGTCCCTCAGCCACTTTTTGTACACAGCCTCAGGGTTGATGTTCCAGTGTTTGTGGAAGGAGATGGGGCTCTGGCGGAGCAGGAGTTCTTTTGGGTAATCATTTGGACGGGCCTGAGTGCCAGGAAAAAGACAACGGAAAGAGCTCAGTAGGGGCTCATAAAACTGTCTTCCACAGTTGTGATATGCTTTAAAGTGAATACCATAAACCCTCTGAGTGTTTCATTAAGTCTGTTAATAATCACTCTGCAATGAAATTAATGGCATGTGCTCGGGTGTGTTACCTGGTGAAATTGTGGGCTGTGTGTGACGGGGAGTCCCAGTGTACTGAGGCACATCCCTAATACCATGTCATCTGGAGCATCCGGACTATAACAGCCACAGCCACTGAAGAGGATCCTCAGCACTGCCTCCCTGCTGAACACCATTCTGCCGGAAAAGCCACATGATCAGGTTTACGTTTACGGCATTTAGCAGACGCTCTTATCCAGAGCGACGTACATCAGTCCTTTAGTAGTCCACATCTGTTCTTCATACCTGTAAAGCTATACTTAAATCAGGTGAGATTAGTGGTGTCAGACAGAGCATGCCAGTCATGTTCATAGTAAGGGACGAGATGTAACAATAAAGCTAAAGTCTGAGACCTCAATAAAGCGTAGTTTGTTTCAGACTTGGTGAAAGCAAAAGTCGAATTTACAGTTTTTCCTTCTCAATCAGTCAAGACACATTTGGTGTCTGAAGTTTCATTCTTTAGTTTTGCACTACAGCTACAAGACTTACACAGCTAACACATAATGGAGGCTTACACCCTCCTAATAGCACCACGCAAACTACAAACCTAAATTATCACACACTTACCTAAAACCATGTGGGTGTATTAAGGAACAGAAAATAGACTGTAACCTATAAAACTGATCAAAACTGTTGCGTAGCTAAACAAAGTACCAGCCTTTTTTTTTTTCTTTTCATAAATTAATTCATAAATTTTCATTACAACTATGTTGTAATGGGTCAGGCACCACATGGTATTTTTGTCTATTTGAGATTACTTAATGCAAAGAGGTGTGATCGGTTCTGTTGTCCTCTATCATCAGGAGCCAGTTTTAATTCCAGAACCACTGTTTTTGGTTGTCAGACTACTTTTAGATTAATAAACAAAATCTTGGAGCATTATCTTACAATTAAATTTTTTTTACACCAATCTGATCCGAGTTGTACTGTCCCAAAAAACAATTTCAGATATTTTTGTTTGTTATTCTGTGTGATTCTATATGCAAGTGCAATGAGATTTGTTAATGTTTTCTTGTGGGTCTGCTGCGGGGTGGTTGGTTGTGTGGGCCGAGGTTTGCAAAAGGTTGAGAATCCCTTTCACTATGTGCTTTCATAAATAATACAGCCCCACAATTCAGGGAAAAATATGCTACTCTGCCAAACAATACATAAAAAGTATACTGTATGAATAACGTCACATTTTAACCAATTTTTTAAAGCGACTATTTTGATGTTTTTATTGTTGACCAATCTGATTGACCTACCAGAAGATTTGGTTACCAGTTACATTAATATTATAAAGATCATTTTTCACATATGTACACTGATATGGATTCTTACAGATTCACTATTAATGTCAGACTGTGGACAGTTTTTTTAAACTGCAGGGATTATAATTCAGGCTCACATTGCTCCAACATTTCACACATTAGAAACTGTTTCAGATATCACTAGTTCCGATGTTCCACTTTAACAGGGCATTGCTGCAGAAATTAGACTGCTTTATAATCTTCTGCAACACGGCTCACTGCTGCAGGCTGTGGATAATGTCCGTGTATGGCACCTCTTCATCAGTGGAGTAAACAGAGCAGAAAAGAAAGAACTGAAACTGGATCAGGTTTATTTTGGCCGATATCTGACCCATTATCTTTTTATTCTATTCTATTGTTTTTTAATTTTCGCTGCTTTTACCTTTGTACTGTCCACTTTCTGCCGTGACAATGCAAATTTCCCACTTGTGGGACTAATAAAGGTTTATCTTATCTTATCTTATCTTAAAGTATGCTGGAATCAGATATCTCAGATATCTCTATTCAATACCTCTAGAAAAAAAAAAAGATATTTTCAGATATTTCATTACTTTTTAAAGGACTGCAGGAACAATGTAATTGGTGGTTATAAGCTTCTATTACTTATATTAACTATAGCTTCAGTGCAAAACAAACTACAATTTGGTTAACAAACAATTTGGAAAATTCAGAGTTATTCAGAGTGATCTGATGTGAAATGGTTCATTACAGAGAAATTTACTGACTCTGTTTCTTTACAGCAGGGGTGATAGGAACCAGAGGCCATGATTTTGTCTCACGCATCAGGGCATTCAATTGTAATCACTTCAGGTAATATGTTCTGAGCAGTGGCTTTTAAAAGCGTTAAATGTTTCATTCGTCTGGTTTCTGACTTGGCATGTTAGTTTACATGGGACTAAATATTCTAAATACCTTTTTAAGGACTGAAGAATACTGGAATTCCTATTTAAAAGTTGGTGACAAGAGAATTTTCTTCACAATAAAGAAATGGATATATTTAAATATCTTTCTTTTTACACATCACTACAAATAACCAAACCTCAAAACATCAGTACCAAAAAGTACTCCAAATCAGGGGCAGTTTGTTAAGGCAGGTTGTTAGGGCGGTCGAGTGATGCAAGGAGGAAAGGGAGAGAATTTTACGATGACATTCTACCACTGCTAACTGCGTTCTGTGCAGTACCTCCCCTTTCGGGCGATTTCAGTCTGACTGAAAATCGCCCAGATTGCTCTGATAGACACTCATCTTAGATATTAGATATTTTTCTAACTGCAGGCAGTGAAATGCAATCTGTATGGGTTCTGGGTGGGTTTGCACTGACATGGTTCCATCATATGTGACCGAGTGTAGCTTAAGGGCTTTGTGTTATGTTGCCATCTAGTGGTTTTTGGAGTTATTGCTGTGTGAGGTGACCAGAAAAAACGAACTGTTCAATTCGCTAGTTATCTAGCGGACAAATTTGCACGCTGTAATGTGACAATGTCTAGTTAACTAGCTGTTCGTTTGCTCATTCAGCAGTAGTGTGTGGGGGTTGTATATCTTAAAGGCTCACCCTCCACCACCGGTGATATAGCTGTAGCCACCCTGGCTGAGGCCATAGCCATAGCGCTCTCCGATGCTTACTGGCTCATTGGAGTTGTAACAGCGCAGCAGCCTCCTCAGTCTGGGCAAGCTGGGGAGCAATCACAGAATCATTAACCACAGAGTGCTTCCTCTCACCTGATAAGTCTTTGCATTACTGTAAACTGGCAGATCATAGTTTAAAATTCAAAAAGATATAGAATGGAGGACAGAGAATCTATCAGATCTAGGTTTTTGCTAAAGTTATATAAGTAACCAACACATCTCTGAAAATAAATGTTGCTTGTTTGGATCACCTATCGATTGCCATGAGTGGAATTGTTACAGTTTACTCTACAGGCAGTGACAACTTGGCACTGTCTCGTTGAAAGGCCCATCTTCGCCCCAGATTGTTTCTTGGTTGATGAGTTTAAATTCTCCCATAATATGTCCCAGTACATCTCTCTACTCATGTTTCCTCCAATGATGTGTATTGCCCATTACAATTTGCAGAGAAGCAGCATCAAACCATGATGCCCCCATGAGTTCTGACTGATCTAAATGCTTGTGTGAAGTTTATTTTAGACATGTATATCTTTTCTAGCAGGGGAGTTTTGTGTGAAACGACTGCGGTGCAGTTCATTGCTTATTGTTCTCTGTTGTTACTGCTACTTTTAGGTCATTCTGCAAGTCTTATTGACTGACTTCTGGCTTCTATCCCACCTTCCTCATTATTAGTCTGAAAACGCTGGATGTTCAAGGTCTTTGCTAGAGCTCTGTGTTTTTTTCAATTTGAGTGTTGTTTAGTAAGGTTGTGTCTGAGAACTTTAGGAAGCTCCTTCACCTTCACCATGAATGCTACTTGTTGTGTGAAATCAACCAATGGCAACCAAGAACATTTTTAACATCATTATCTACAATGTGAGTTATAATATCCAGAAATAGATCATATTCATATGAATAGATGATATTCAGAAACTATTTACCACCACCACTTTGGGCTGAAACCTTAACCCGGGCTCTCCCTTCTACCTCTCTCTCTGTCTCTCCTGTTCTGGATCGCTCTCTCCAGTCTTTCTCCTTCCTCCCGTTCTTCTCTACCCTGTCCGAGAGCCCATGTTTTAAAGAGTCCTGGCTCCTCCCTTAACTCAGCTCACCTGGCTCTCGTAAAGGGGGAGCCCCCTGCTCAGTCCTGCGGGCCTGTGAAGGTGCTCTGCCCCCTCGTCTCACAGTACCCCCCCTTAGAGTCCAGCCACCAGGGTCGAAGGTGAGGTGAGGCCTGGCGTCTGGGCTAAGGCCAAAGAGAAGAGGCCTTAATGGAGTCCTCTTCCTCTTCCTGGCACTCCTGGCACTCTCCCGGACGGCAGTTGACGTTGTCATCACCGCCTGCTCGGCGGCGGCCACAGGTGCTCCCGACAGTGCCGGCTGCGGAGGCGGCTCTGCGGCTGTAACCTGGGCAGTGAGCGGCGCTAGCGCCTCTGCCGCGACACCCGCAGCCATTAGCGCGTACGGCGGGAGCAGCCGCGTGGGCCACGTGAAGTCATTGTCCTCCGCCGTGGCCACGAGCTCTTTCGTCCGGCCTCCCCCCCCGTGCGAATCTGGCCCCTGTCCGAATCTGGCCCCTGTCCCGGGGCGAAGTGAAGGGAAAGGTGCAGGCTCAGGGTGAGGCGGGGAAGGGCAGGACTCTGGCCGACCGGGCTCGTCCGGTTTCACCGCTAGAAGAAGGGGAGATGGTGGTGAGGATGGAGTGAGTGGGGTGAGGTCGTCTTGTCGGGCAGCGCAGGGTGTGGGCCGCTCATGCACCAGGGACCAGTCGTCCTCCAGGAGCTCCTCCGGCTCCACGCAGCAACAGTACGGGTATGGACCCCGGTAGGCGCAGTCCACGGGGAAGTGCCACAGCTCAAGGCACCAAACGCACCATCCCAGCTCCAAGACGGGTCCAATCAGTTTTCTATCTGGGATGGGCAGTGGGTTGAGCCAGGGTTGGTCTGTGTCCCCGGAGGCTGCGCCCTCTGAGATGAACTGCAAATAAAGCCAGTCCAGAGGGTCTATCAGGGCCAGACTGTAGCTGGCCAACGCCTTCACCTGGCCCCCAGCCGGACAAAATGCCACCCACTAGGGGGCACTGCCCGCATTCTCCACCACTGTGGTGTGTGGCCTGGGGAACGGCCACCACCCACAGGCTGAGACACCTAAACGTACACCCAGAAACACACAGAGACACCGGAGCGAGTGCACAACGGAGTTTTATTAAACAAAAGGCCCTATCAGTTAGCAGAAACACAAACAAAACCACCACCACTTTGGGCTGAAACCTTAAACCGGGCTCTCTCCTATACCTCTCTCTCTGTCTGTCTCTCCTGTTCTGGATTGCTCTGTCCAGTCTTTCTCCTTCCTCCCATTCTTCTCTACCTTTCTCTACCTTCTCTTCCCTTAACTCAGCTCACCTGGCTCTCATAAAGGGAGGAGCCCTGTGCTCAGTCCTGCGGGCCTGTGAAGGTGCTCTGCCCCCTCGCCTCACAATATATATATACATATATATATATATATATATAGTTTCTGAATATGATCTGTGTGTTTTATCTTAATTTTGTCTGTGCCCTGCGCAGTAGTTTACTTAACACAACCAGAGCTTCAAGCGCTGCTCGTCTCGAACCTCCGTTGATCAAAAGAAGAGGAAGACATTCATCAAGACTCTTTTCAGTCTTGGCCCCCCAG
>JBBPCZ010118657.1:0-10450 GCA_037974445.1 Brycinus macrolepidotus
TTAAATGTTAGACGCTGCTCACTGGTGAGTTGTGCTATTTTTAGAACAGGTCCGCGGGCTACTCATGTGGTCCTTGAAGGGGCCCATGTTGGTGACCGCTGGTCTATAGGGTCTGCTAGGTGACGGGGATGGGGTGGGTTATAGAATCTGATGGGTGGGTGTGTGACAGTGGGAGTTATGGAGTCTGATGGGTGGGTGTGTGACAGGAGGAGGAGTCATAGAGTCTGACAGGTGGGTGTGTGACAGGGGGAGGAGTTATAGAGTCTGATGGATGGGCGTGTGACAGGGGGAGGAGTTATAGAGTCTGATGGTTGGGCGTGTGACAAGAGGAGGAGTTATAGAGTCTGATGGGTGGGTGGGTGACAGGAGGAGGAGTTATAGAGTCTGATGGGTGGATGTGTGACGGGGGAAGAGTTATAGAGTCTGATGGGTGGGTGTGTGACAGAGGGAGGAGTCTGATGACAGTAGTAATAGATAATGTTGGTGAAGGATACCACTGATAATAGGATAATAGGAGGAATCAGTAGTCCGTAGTGTTTTCACGTCATGTACTGAGTTGCAGGTACTAGATTTGCGTAAGCTGAAAAAGGCGAGTCGAGCTGGTATCATGCAGTGGAAAAGTGACTATAAGAGAATGCTCCAGACAGAATGAAGACTACACTGTCCAACACCTCATTAAGCTGGAGTTCACTGTGAACTGCCTACAATGTCTTTCGGCTGTTTTCCTTTCCTGGGCGTTTTGGGTCATCCACGCTTGATGGAGCAGTGTAAGAGCAGGGATACAGGGATTTTTTCTACATTGTTAATCTTGTATTATGAGTGTAAAATCAGTTCAAGCCCAGCTAAGCCATATTACTGTAATACACAGTGACCTGAAAGTGACACTGTCTAATCCTTTCTGTTCCTTCACACAAAAAAGAGAACTTTACCACCTTTGTACAGGTGGGTAAAAGTGGCCCTTCTTGCAGCTGGCATGCCTTGATACCCTGATATGAGGCTAAATGAGAACATTCAATGTAATATGTCTCATTATACGATTGCTTTAACCCTTGGAACGCAAGCGGCATGGATCCGTGATAAAAGTGCAGCAAATGGTAAATTGTCATTATACAGCAAAATAACTCCTTATATGGAAGTGTCCCTGGTTTGTGTTGGTGCTTGAGGTGTCAGACGTCATGCTGAGCTTTGTTTGGTGGTCCTGTGTCACATAGAACCAAAGTTATTGTAATTTAAAAAACATGTAATAATAATAATATCCACTACTGGGGTTTTAAAAATGACGTCACACGCAAATGAACATAAAGAACAAAACTGCACAAATTCGTTATTTTAGGTCTTAGAAACAAACAGAAAAAAACACAAGATCTTTGAACCCGGGAGAACTTTCAGGATAGTCTCCACCCACAAGTGGGGGGGGGGACCCGCAGAGGGAGGGGGTCCGGAGAGCGGCTGAGCGGCAGCGCGCCAAGAGAAAGAGCAGCAAACAGTGAGCGTGTAGAACAAACAACGGTTTTAGACTGATTTACACCGTTTATATTTACTGAAATCAAACTTTACTAATACACTCTGAGTTCTAAGGGTTAAAAAGTTCAAACTATTTCTAGATAATTTTGTTACATATTAAAATGATCTGCTTATTTACTTGTTCCACTAATAACTGAAACAGAGTAAACCAAGCACAGCAGTGGGGATCCCTCAGGACCTCTTAAGTGACCTCATGCTTTCCACAAATGAAAAAAGTGAATGTCTATAATATTTAGTTAATTTTTATTTAATTTATTTAAATGCTAATTTTGGCTGGAACAAAAAGAGATTCAATTCTTGGAATGCTCTAATCTGATTTTTTTATCTGTGGTATCTAAGTAGATATAGCCAAGCGAGCTCCTCCACTGGTTGGGCCTTTAGCTGCTACAGTGAAGGCCTTACATACACTATTTGGCAAAAGTATTGGGACACACCTGTTTTCCAGGGATTGGGCTAGGCCCCTTACTTCCAGTGAAGGACAACCTTAATGCTTTAGCATACCAAGACAACGCCATGCTTCCAACTTTGTTCTTCCAGTTTGGGGAAGAACCTTTTCTATTCCAGCATGACTGTGCCCCAGCGCACAAAGCAAGCTCCATAAAGACATGGCTGGATGAGTTCAGTGTGGAAGAACTTGACTGGCCCACACAGAGCCCTGACCTCAACCCCATCCAACACCTTTGGAATGAACTGGAACAGAGATTGCGAGCCAGGCCTTCTCGTCCAACAGCAGTGCCTGACCTCATAAATGCTCTGCAGAATGAATGGGCACAGATTCCCACAGAAACTCCAAAATCTTTTGGAAAGCTCTTGAGTGGAAGCTGTTTTGGCTGCAAAGGGGAACCAACTCCATATTAAAGTCTATGTATTGGAATGCAATGTCATTAAAGTCCCTGTTGGTGTAATGGGCAGACATTCCAGTACTTTTTTCCATATAGTGTATCCCCATCATCATTAGGAATCACACAATCATGTCCTGATTTACAGTAGGTGCGACTGGAAACAGGAAACAGGAACATCGCTTTAGGCCTTCTAGAAGTTCTAGATACTTTACTGACTGTGAATATGAATAAGTTTTTGTGAGGGAACTTTTAGATCCAGATGTCTGGTTCTATTCAACACCACTGTGAACAATTCTGGCTCTGTGAGTTTCTCGAAACAGTATCATATACAAATTATTTATCACAGCTCTTTGTGTTGCTGATGTTCTGATAGAGAGAACACTCATGCAAGACCTTCTTCCCACTAAGCCTTTATCTTGAAAAGTATGTACTAAAGTTTGTGTGCACACGTTTTTCAAAAGCTTGATACACTGCAGTTCTGTAAAGGATGAAGCTCTTGCTACACCAGCACCTACTTAAGGTCACCCTACACTGCTTGTCCTTGCACTGCAGCTTAGTGCTAAATTTAACTCCGACGCAGAGGCCGCCACTATGTTCCATAAAAATCGGACTTAAACTTCCCCCAACTTCAACGATCTGAGCCAGGAAGACTCGCCATCAGTTTACTGCACCTAACAGCCATTCCTCAAAATCGTACCGTTTGTCACATTGTTGTAAAAGAACCGTAAAAGAAACACGTCTCCACTCAGTGTTATGGCTAATGCTAACATCCCTGCTGGACTATATCCCGCAGTCTCTAAATCCACAGCAAGGTGTCCTTGATCTTTCATAGATGCATATAGTTCAGCCATCATACGCACTCATAGCCTGAAAGGGAAGATCATTCAATGTTATATAACTGAACTACAGACCTACCAGAAGTTCAGTTCAAGACTGAATAGCAAAATTCTTTTTTATGAACACCACTTCAGCTTTCCCCACTGATCTTTGATGGATGATTTCATTTACTTAGACTTCACCAATCCACATGGTGTGATTGCAGCCCCACAGAGATGATACAGGATAAGACAACATGGTTGCCAATGGTTGCCAATGACCAGTCAAAATTCAGCACCCAATACATGCCTGTGTAAATGGCCATAATGGAATATAGATGCTATTTATCCCATTTCAGACAAATCTGCCATAAACTGACAAGATAAGCTACAATTGGCTACATGTTTTCCTCTTTTCCTCAGACATGGTTTGGTTGATCTTCGAAATACATTTTGTCTTTAAATCCTTCCAGAATAAAATGTATGACAAACTTCTCTGTCTGTTATTACCGCAAACCAGTACTCACAATAACACAATGACCAGGACACAGAAGACCACATTGTATCATTAAAGTCTTACTCACTTCTGCAGCGGTCATATCACACACCACAATGCAGTGTAGCTAAGATTACGAGATTATTGATAGAACTGTCTGCGGAAAACGTATCCTACGTTCTCCAAAAAACACCAACATTCTCAAACAAACACCAGCATTCTCCAACAAACAACATTTCCCAGCATAACACCATCATTCACCATAACAAAACTTGTCCAAAAACCACCAGTTTCCAATACACTCCTCCATTCCTCAACAAATATTATGGGAACACTGTACAATAAGACTACCCTTATAATGAGTTTAAAAATGATTCAGAATCAGGTTGTTGTTTAGGTTGTAGACAGTTTATAAATCAGTAATAAGCAGTTATAAAAAAGTTATAACAGTTATACGTTGATGCAGGCTCACTATTTGGCGAGATCTCGGATCTTGTCCCTTTCTCAGGCAGAATGTTAAACTGTCAACTTGA
Source organism: Brycinus macrolepidotus (assembly GCA_037974445.1). NCBI lineage: Eukaryota > Metazoa > Chordata > Actinopteri > Characiformes > Alestidae > Brycinus > Brycinus macrolepidotus. The sequence goes on from JBBPCZ010118657.1 coordinate 4,211, forward strand.
CTGGGTCTTTGTTAACATACTGCTACTGTTAAAACACCAGATCTTGCCAAATAGTGAGCCTGTATCAATGTAAGACATCTGTTATAACTTGTTTATAACTGCTTATTAATGTTTTATAAACTGTCTACAACCTAATTAACAAGCTGATTATAAATCATTTATAAACCCTTTATAAGGGTGGTCTTATTGTCAAGAGGTACCAATATTATCATACTCCACAAAGTACCATGATTCTCCAAGACATCATCATTTTCCATCAAACATCATAATTCTCCAACATAATCGGCCTCCACAAAATACCATTATTTTCCACTAAACACAATAATTATTAACCAAGTACCATCAGTGGCCACCAAACACCAGTATTCTCCACCAAACCTTTTAACTAAATACTACCATCCATCATAAAACATCATCATTCTTCATCAAACACTGACATTCTACATCAAAATTCACCATCCTAATGTTGCCAGTTGGCTTTATAATTATTCAGAAAAAGACCAGGCAAGACGAAATAAAGAGGAAGAACGTTTTTCACAGGTTTGCTGGTGTTTGCTGGCCAATATCAGATAAACTTACTTTGTATTGGTTGTATGATGTTTATGTGATGATCATCCATACCAAGAAAAACTGGATGCACCCACAACCCAGCGTTTCCGATTTATGTGTCACCTCTAGCTGGACCAGGCTGGGCTGTGGAAGCTTCAGAAGTCTGTTGTTTATGCAAGAAAGCTGCTTTAACATTGACCCGTATGTTTCAAAAAGTGTAGGGTCAACACTTTAATATGATGACGTGATTAGATCACACTCTTTGACGTCCTGACCTTCTGGCTGGTGAGGTGATAGGTGTGTGTGCGTGTGTGTGTGTGTGTGTGTGTGTGTGTGTGTGTGTGTGTGTGTGTGCGTGTGTGTCCATCAGCCGGAAGCTGGCCATCTCCAGCCTGAATATTTATCTCTGCTCCAACTCAGCGCAGTGATTACCCAATGGCTGCAAAAACGCCATGTCGGCACAAACTCCGGCCAATCTGCATTCGTTAGTTCGCTAAGTCTCTCTCTCTCTCTCTCTCCCTCTCTCTCGCTCTCTCTCCTCTCCCTCCGATCGCCCTTCACCCATGGCCAACCAAAGGCACTATCACTCAGTGGGGCAGCACCCTCTAACTCAGTCTCCTCCCCCTCTCTCTCTGATTTATCGCCCCCTGCTCTGCTGTGATGGACAGATTTGATCTCATGGCTTAATTAGCTCCGCTCCCTCCGAGTGCAGTAACCCGGCCGATCTGTGCCAGCCTGCCACCTGAGCGAGCGTGAGGGTGGCACACAGCAGCCCTGAGCAATAACATCGACTAAAGTGCGGCTGCGACTAATACTGATTTCAATAGCCAGTTAATTGATCGCCTATTAATCGACGTTTGTCACTATTTGGCCTTCTCCCTTTACCCCCTTTACCACCATTCAAAGTTCCTTCAGTGTGACAAGTGGCAAGTACCCCTTAACCCTTCAGCAGGGAAGTTTTTTAACACTTCTATGCGTTGCTATGCGAGTTTTTCCACTTCCACAGTAAAATTCGACAGTTTGTTACTTTATATTGTGAATTGTTCTTGTATTCGCTCTGGTTGCGCCGCCTGACTGCAAAGCAGCTAAACATCTCCTCGTCAGCGAGGCGATGTTCTCCTCGATGCTGGTGTCACTTGTTTGACTTAGACTCGTTCGAAAGGATGATTATGTTTGTTATACAACAGCACAAGCTGTGGTTGCCATGGTTACAGTGATATAGTAGTTATGAATGAATATGGGGGAGACTAAATACTCTATAAAGATGGTTTATAAAGACGTGTAACCAAAACAACAGCTTGGCAGAGTCATTCGCTGGTATTAGTCTGACGTGTGTAAGGTGGTTCAATGGTTGTGCAGAATGTAAAGATTTGTTTTACAGTGTTGTTCGTCAAACAGTGAGTCTGTGTTTCTTTGTTGTGTGTGTTGTGCTCTCGAGTGTCCTGCGTGGTGCTCCATCCGTCAGTTGGTGCATCAGCTGTTTGGACACAGTGTGAGTTTAATGTGATTTTGTTACTGACAGATTTCTAAAAGTGTAAATATAAAGCTCTAGGTGTAAAGATGGTGGTCTATCAGCTGTAATCTTGAATCTCCTTTAACCTGTGGTGTTGATCAGCAGTTAGAACTCTTTAGAATGTTTGTTGCTGAACTTTCCAAAACACGCCGGTGTAGGTACACTTTAATGGAAAGTAGTCAGGCGATGCAACCGTGTGACACTACACACTGAAGGACTGAGCTTCTTATAGTGCTTTTCCACTGGCACAAGGAACCGTGCCGCACCACAAACAAATATTTTTCCTTTACAAATAAAGCGACCTGTACCCGAGCTGCACCCATGCTGTCGTGGCCCGGCTCAGTGGTAGGGCAAAAAGAGGGCTGCAGCCGAGCTGACTGTGTCATTGCTTTTTTATTGGTCAAAATGTCATCACAACAGACAGACTTGGAAAGAGGCCACTGGTTTTTACCGTCCACGCAACAAAAAAAACAATGAAGATATAAAACAACTGGGAAGTCTTTGAAGTACAAAGACTGAAGATAAATTTCACTGGGAGTATTCTTTGACGCTAACAAATTTATCTTTAACACTGTGAGAAACGCGAAGGTGAACCAGGGCATCACTAACAAGTCCGCTGGTTTTCATCACATGCCTAAACAACAGTAAGAAAAAATGAAAAGACTCAAACAAGACTATTATAAAAAATAAAAGACAATAACTAAAGCAGCTCTGACAGAAAAAGAATTGCCCAAAGCCTCTGTGTTGCATAGTGCTTAGGAATAAACAATCGTCTCTATGAGTTCACATCACCATTACACCATTAACAGGCGGAGATACACTGGATACACAGTTTAGGCACTGCACGGTTCCTGTATACCTACGGAAAAGTGCCTTTAGTGTCTTACAATCTGTCTGAATGACTGCATGGGTCATACAAACTTCCCAGAGCTTTATAGAGCATCATAGAACACTTCCTAAGTGAAACAATAGAAGTTATATCGCCCTCTACACTTCCTGTAGTGTATTACAGTCTGTCAGAATGGCAGTGCAGATCATATGAACATTATGGAGCTTTATAGAGAGACAGAGAGAGAGAGAGAGAGAGGGAGGGAGAGAGAGAGAAAGGGAGAGAGAGAGAGAGAGAGAGAGAGAGAGGGAGGGAGAGAGAGAGAGAGAGAGAGAGAGAGAGAGAAAGGGAGAGAGAGAGAGAGAGAGAGAGAGAGAGAGTTTATATATAGACGTTTTCATACGTGGAAAGATCAAAGTGCTTCACAAGGGATTAAGAGAAAAATATAGTACAGTAAATATCATCCGTTCTTCCTTTTCATTGTAAAGAGTTTCACACTCCATGACACTTTCCAAGCTTTAATTACTGTTACAAGTTCCCCGTGTTTAAAAGTTATTTTTGAAACGCACAAAGGTCTACAAGCATCTCACAACTGCTCTTTCAGTTCTGAGGAATGTCCACAGGGACAATAATTAAGCGGCCCATATTCTACATGCTTCTTGCATGCTAATATGTTTTTTATTTTTCCGTGATCTTTTTCCGACCTCGCTTATCGTTAAATGTCTGTGTCTTTAAGACAGATGCACTAGTTTTTGAGATCTTCTACATTTGCATGTTGCTCACTCAATATTGACCCAAAATACACAAATTTACGGCATGTTCACCATTTTAGTATCTTTATTAGACAGAAAATGTCATATTTTTATGCAGCACCACTGACCTATGAAAAGCCACCTAATATAATTATAGCTCTAATGTGGATCACCAGACAAGTGTTGGATATTTAAGGAGCTATTAAGTGCTGAAACAGTTAACAAGTGCATTTAAAGTTAAAGGAGAGTCTAGAATTTGACTCTGCATCACCACACAACCAGTTAATAGGATGTCAGACCTGCACTGTTACAGATTCTCTCATCTTATAAAGGAAACTGGTTTTATTTGACACATTTTCATTTATTGTTGTTCACTCAACAACCTTCCAGTGTTTAACAAGCATAAAAATCTGCAGTTTGTGAAATAAACGGATAAATGCTAAAAACCTGTGGTGTTGATGTGGAAAAAAAGGAAAGAAAATCCATTTTTTTCATGATATGGGCCCTTAAAGACCAAAGCCGTCCTGCAGCACCGTGAGCCAAAAGGGTTAACAGATGTGGAGATTTTTTTTTGGGGCCGGCTTTTCCTGACGGCTTCACGGTGGATCAAACGTCGGCTATCTCAGGGCACAGGGAATTAACTCAGAAATTCAGGGAATACCCGCGCAGGGAAGGTGCGGCAGCTGATAAGCCTGTCATGTAGTTTGCAGGTAATCCATTCTGGTGCCTTTAAAGCAAGCCAACGGAAAGCTTGAAGTGTTTTTTTTTCACCCTTTTTCCCTCACTTTCTGCCTCTTTTCCCACCACCGCCTCTCTCTCTCTGTCTCGCTTTACTCTCCTCTATCTTTCACTCTCTCTCTCTCCTCCTCTCTCTCATCTCTCTCTCTGTCTCACTTTACTCTCCTCTCTCTCATCTCTCTCTCTGTCTCACTTTACTCTCCTCTATCTTTCTCTCTCCCTCTCTCTCTCTCTCTCTCTGTGTCGCTTTACTCTCTTCTGTCTTTTGCTCTCTCTCTCTCTCTCATCTCTCTGTCTGTTTTACTTTACTTTCTTCTATCTTTCACTCTCTCTCTCTCATCTCTCTCTCTGTCTCGCTTTACTCTCTTCTGTCTTTCGCTCTCTCTCTCTCTCTCTCATCTCTCTCTCTGTCTCGCTTTACTTTCTTCTATCTTTCTCTCTCTCTCTCTCACTCTCTACTCTCTCATCTCTCTCTCTTTCTGTCTGTCTTGCTTTACTCTTCTTTCTCTCCATCTCTCTCCTCTCTCTCTCACTTTACTCTAATCTTTCTAACTCTTTCTACTCTCTCATTTCTTGCTTTACTGCTATACCTCTCTCTCTCTCTCTCTCTCTCTCTCTCTCTCTCTCTCTCTTTCCCACTCTCTCTTTACTCTCTGTCTGTCTGTCTGTCTGTCTTGCTTTACTCTTCTTTCTCTCTGTCTCTCTCATCTCTCTCACTTTACTCTTTTCTTTCTCTGTTTTTCTACTCTCTCTCTCTCTGTCCCACTTTCTATCTCTCTCTCTTTCTGTTTGTCTCTCATCTCTCTCTCTGTCTCACTTAACGCTCTTCTAACAATCTCTCTCTTTCCCACTCTGTCTCGTTTTGCTCCTCTATCTCTCTCTCTTTCTGTTTGTCTCTCGTCTCTCTGTCTGTTTTGCTTTACTCTTCCTTCTCTCCGTCTCACTTCACCCTCTTGTTTTCTTTCTCTCTCACCTTACTCTCTTCTTTTTCTCTCTAATTTACTGCTTCACTGCTTTACTTTTCTCTCTCCCTCTCTTTCTCTCTCTCCCTCTCTCCCTCTCTCTCTCTCTCTCTCTCTCTAGTTGTATTTTGTAAGGTTAAAAAAGGCAGAATTTTTAGACACTTTTTTGGTACTGGCTGTCGGCCCAGAACAGACAGACTGGACACACAGCAAGACCTGTCTGGACTCTCTCTCTCACACACACACACACACACTCACACCACCCACCCACCAAATGTATGGGGGCTTCAATTCACCTTCCTCTGAAATTTCAACTGTATTCCTATTTCTTTTTACAGAGAGATGCTACAGGTGAATGGGGTCCTTTCTTAAACAATGAAATATTACAAAGAACATTTACACATGCAAATGAGACCTTATCTTCTGAAATGTGTGTACAATTATATACTTCAAAAAGCAATAAAACCTAGCTGTGAGCAATAAACTCCATCAGAACATGGGCAGGAATGAAGGAGTGAGATGTGATGAAGGCAGATGTTCTACAAGCTGAGATTTTGGGTTCTGAATGTGGAGGAAAGCAGATTTAGAGAAGAACTGGTCTCAGAGTTGCATCACCCAGTGAGGTCTTGGAGGACACACCCCGTGACTGTGTGTGTGTGTGTGTGTGTGTGTGTGTATGACATCATATGAGTGGGCGGAGCTAAACCTGCAGTAAAGGTGCACAGAGTAAACAGATCGCCTATTAGAGTAACGCATTTAATCACACTTTGCATTCCAAGCAAAGGGGAACTTTTGTCAATGCAGGATTTCCTGGTACACTGATTACACTGATGCAGACATCAGAGCTACAAAAATGGAAGAATCGGAAGAAAGCGCCTTGCAGCGATATTACAGTGG
>JBBPCZ010118668.1:0-10450 GCA_037974445.1 Brycinus macrolepidotus
TGTGTGTGTGTGTGTGTGTGTGTGTGTGTGTGTGTGTGTGTGTGTGTGTGTGTGTGTGTGTGTGTGTGTGTGTACTTGCTTTTAATAATGCTTTTAATAATTAAGGTTGTTTCTAAAAATCCCTTGCCCAGTTTAATTCAGACCTGTTTGCCTATTAGGTGTGATGACAGAGCTTTTGCACCTCATGGACACCGTAGCCAATCAGGAGAATGCAAGCCACGGGAGGCAGTGGCAGCACCCTTCAGACCTTACCCACAGGTAAGTTGACATTTTTGAAGTAGCTACTTCTGATTCATAGCTTTAACTAAAACTCAGGAGCTCTGAGTAGTGAGTAAATGATGAAACTATTTTATTTACTAAAATTTTTATATCTTTATATGAACCAGTTCCTGCGTAGATGTTTGAGGTCTCATTCCTTCACTCATGTGCCACAAGCAATAATTTTCATTTTCTGTTTGCAAGAAACTACCAGCCACGGTACAGCAACCGCTTAATCTCTCTGGATGAGTGGCGGAAACTGAACTTCCACAACCATCGTCGCTTTGCTAAAGTGCCTCAGCCATTCAGGCGAAGTTCAGTTTATTGATTCTCCAGCACCCTAACCCTCACACGCCCCTGCTGTTTCTCTCTGAATAGCAGAAACTGCACTTAAACCTTTTTTTTTCTCCCCCAAACATCTCTGCTTGGTAGTGGGTACCTAGTGGAGATGTCGCATGTAAGATTGAATGTCTGATCTGTTACTGTCCTTTTGTGCTTTTGCACTTCTTTTGTTTGTGTATTTTCAGAGAAAATAGCTGTGGTGTTTTTGCATGTGTTGTTTTTTCAATCAAGATATATTTTTCATGCTAGCATAACAGAAGTTGACAAATTAAATTCAAAGCACTCCTGCCTCAGTAAAACTCCCTGGAAGTTAAGTGTCTACTATTTGAATCGTGGATTTGTCTGCTTTTAAGGAACCACCTCACATCATTGTCATTTTTTGTTTGTAATTGCACTTTTAAATAAATGTCTGTTGTGATTTGTTGCAGTGTGTAAATGTTTGGTTTGTTTTACCCCTCTTGCCAATTATGTCCTTTGAGTGTTTTTGTGTCTGTGAGTAACTGAGAGACACTTTACTATCAGGTTTCTCCCATGAGCAGTGACCAAATAGACTTAACCTTTGGTTTTTGGATTCCATGTTCATTTACACTTCTGTTTGTGCTTTGGCACCAACTAGAATGTGTCCCTAATTTGCTTTTGTTGGAAGCATTTCGGTCCTTAAATGTTTGTGTTCACATTGCTACCTTTTCCAGTTTTTGTTTGTTGTGTTTTTTTTTTACATTGAAGTTACAGTGTGATGTGTTTTGAATAGTGCTTTTTCACTGACTTTGTAGAAGTGTTTTTGGGACTTTTTGTGTCAATTTGGTTTAAAAACAACATTAAATAATTACTGTTAAATGATAGAAAATCTGTCCAATCTGTGTGTCTGAACTCAAGTAGATCTATTTACTGGGCTGTTTGGATTTTTTTGCAAAAGTGTCTATAGTGCGTAATTTAAAAAAACAAATAAAATACCCTGAGTAGAGGAAAAGAGTACAAGGTGGATGCCCAGATTTACCACCCATACGTTTTTACAAAACTTTCACAAAAAGTGTTACTGATTTCTACTACTTACAATAATACAATCAAGTAGGTTCATCATTCCAACCATATACGCAGTGTATTTTATAGTAAACGAAACAACATTCCTCCAGGACCAACATGAACATAAACAGAAACAAGACTACATAAGTGGTCAGGACAGGACTATACAAAGTACAAGAAGAGCAAACAATACAATATTACAATGCAATTGACAAAAAGCAGTAACAGTATGAATAACAATGAATACAGTATTATGACTGATACTGTACTGTAGCGGCACACACATTAAATGTGAAAAAAATGCAAAGATTGCAGTAGTAGCAAAAAATATTTGTGCAAAATAGCAATGAGTAGTAACAAGTAATTACTAATAGTAGTAATAGTGATTACTGCTACTACTTACGGTAATTTTTACTGCTGCTGCTATTAAGACTCTTTAAAAGCGATCATCCTAAAAATGCACCTCAAACGCCAACTTATTAAAATGCTATTCCCTTTCCCAAACACAGAAGGGCAAAATAGAAAAACTGAACAGCTTCTGGAAACATGTAGGTAAATGAGACATTTTTTGTTATCATGAATGCATAAGTGTAGCCTATGCTTGTGCATTTGACTGGTCTTTGTTAATTACTTAAAAAACAATCAGTTTGCTGAGACTGTAAGTTGGCTTTCAGTTTCTCTTACAAAGTCAGATGATGAATATTACTTTTGTATGAGAATTTTATGGCTTGACCTGAAGTAAAATTTTTCCATTTTTCAGTGCAAGCTCTTGTTCCCCGACTTAATTTCCACACTTGATTTCACCAGCGTGACATGTTCTCCTGTTAGGAGGACTAGGAGGACTAGTGATGACAATCTACTAGAATATCTTACTTGTTTTGTTGGTATCATAGACTTCCTTAATCGTCTTAGAGTAATTTTTTATTTTTTATTTTAACAATTATGCTGAAATGAAGGTACGTATGTTTCCCATACTTCATTTTGTAGTATGCCATAAATTAGACCTTTTAATTGGTGTTATGTGATTTACATTGTGTTCTTTTCATCCTTAAGGGACCCTCTTTGATTGAATGTGTTAAAGAAAAGTTGGATGTACATGGATGTAATTTGTGCGTCTGGAGTAGCATCTTCTTCCGTGGTAATGTGGACTTCTGCTTGATCATGTACGATGAGTCAGCTAGGTAATAATGCAAACACCCTAAGCAGTTTGGCAATGCATGATTAGTAGTTTTGGAAGGTAACATGATGAGCTTCACAAGCTTTATCACTCCTATACATGTGGCAGAATCTGTATCAGAAGTGATATACTAGGAAGAATTATAAGCCAAATGAATAATGATTATTAAGACACTGCAACTTCAGGCAGACTTATGTTTTTAAGCGTTTTCTGGTGCTCATGAATGATCTCCCATTAAAATGAATTCATAAAATATAATCAGCTCCCATATGGTGTGAGCAGAATGCTTTGAAATGAATCCCATTCCATAAGCTAACTGTGCTGTAGTGGCTGTGCAAAGGTGTATTTCTAATGAGTTGTTCAGGAGTGAACTTAGACTGAATTATCTTGATATTGCGCTGTTAATGATTAGATCAAGTTCCTAGTTTAGGTTCCTGGTTAAGCACTGGATATATGAATTTCATTCAAAGATTTTTTCCTCATGCAAGTGGATGATCTATCTAATCTCCTCAGAAGTATCTACTTTAACCATTTTGGATGCACCTAAGAGAAATTTGTAGAAGTCAGCTAAGGCAGCTAAGGTGTGTTTGGGTAGCGGCTTGTGTGAATGTGTATCCCTTTGAAGGGGAAAAAAATGTCAGTGAGAGCTTTGGGAGCAGCTTTTGTTGGGAGAACTCAGCTGTGACTGGTGGGGTTTACGACTGAAGGAATGGAAGAGTAAATGGGGGAAGTAAGGGGCACAGAAGTAGAGTGGACAAATTAAATACTGATAGATCTGAAACACTTGGCGTAAGAGGCGTTTATCAAGTTTATCTGCTTTTTTTCTGAAACTGAGAAAAAGATAGTACATAATGGCTGTTTTGAGTGGAAGTTAGTTTCTGTCTTTTGTACAGTATTGTAATTGTCATGCATCTATGGCCAGATTGCTTTCAGAGGAATCCCAGTTCTAAAGAATAAAGTGCTGTAGCGGTCGCCCTGCACAGCCAATTCATGGTCAAGCTGCCTAGAGGCTTTATTGTAACAAATAACAAAATAAATGTAGTATATGTAGTGAAATATTACAGTTTGTGATAGAATGGTAGATCGTTAAGATAATTTGTCATCATAAAAATGTTCTGTTTAAACACTGGATATCTCAATATTCACGTAGGGCCTTTAACTGTAAAACCAACATGATTAGATGGTGTAACTGGTTTGTGTGAAATGGCACAACCACTCTTTCTCATACAAATAAGATTATAAACAGGAAACTTTATGTGATCTACAATACAATCCTATATTGCACTGCAGTAACATTTTTTTTCCATAATTTAATAAGTCATTGACCCTTATACATAGGGCTTTTATTATAAATGCGTCACTGGTTTGTGTTTGAAACTGTGTTAACTGAGCATATTTTTCTACTTAAAAATATGTGCATACTTTATTAACCAAGTGAATAAATACAGCACATTTGAGTTTACAGTTTTATTAGTACATCAAACTTTGACAATGTTTGCTTATCCAAGATGCACTATGAAAAAAATACATAATAAATTCCAATATAAATGTACTCAAAAGGCAAAATTACATATGTACACATATGTACACAAAAACAAATTAGACATATGTACACATACAAAAAACATTTTTTTTTTTGGTTTTTTTCTTTACCGGAGACTTTCAAAAGTGTCTGTGTCTGTAATTGCGTGTCACCCTTATTTCTAATGATTATTCCTTATACCGCTTCACAACCAGCTTGAACAAAAACAAGCAAAATAATAAAAATGAAATCAATTAAAATAACACAGCATGAGCAGCATTGCTTAGAAGCGTCTAGTCCATCTAGATACAGATGTAATGTTGCAGGCTTTGTATACATGAAGCTTAAAGCACAGACATTATTAACCATAGCTGTTTAAATTCGGCTTGCACATTACCTTCAGACTAATACTGAAATAATATTTTTTTCCTGCACTAATTTAAGTTTAGTCTTCAACCACGTAGGTAACCAAAGCTTCACTCAGTGACTTCTAGTTAAAACTTTGTGATTGAAGAGCATGTATTTATTGACAGTCTTGCCTCCTGTTTTTTAAGTATACTCTTATCACATGTGTTTGTATTTAATTCTTCATAAAGGGGAAGGTTTGCTTTAGAGACTGAGAGTGCTGAAACATCAACTGGGCAGCAAGAGACTTTGAGGCAGGCAGGAGTTAGGCATGGGGTGCTGCAGCGGATGCCGTTTACACCTGCCTCAGCGATCTCCAGCTGAACGGTCACACTGTGGATTCGGGCATTGTGGCACACCTCTCTGATTTGTCTGTGGAGGATTACAGTTCCAGAGTGGGAGCTGTGGAGTTCATGGGTGACCCTGACATGGAAAGTGGCCACAAACCGACCCTTTGTCAGCTCCCACATGTGGGCATCATGAACACTGAGGACACCATGCAGCTTACACACATCTTCCACTGCAAGATTCAAGGTAGGAGAAAAAGAGAGAATTAGGAAGAACTCATTAAAAAAAAAAGCATAAGGGATGCATAACATAAAAGGTAGAGTAGACATTAAGGAAACGGATTGTCATTCAGATTAAATGCAAAAAGGTAGTCTACCTAAAATAAGAGTAAAAAATTTATCAGATCCAAAAAAATATAAATTGCTGCAGAAACAGTGGGACTTAGTAATAGCCTTTGTCAGCATTAGAACTGAAGTTCTTTAGGTGCTGTTGTCTTTTTGCGGATCCTTTGAGTCTTAAAATGCTAGGGTTTCAACTTAAGAATTATAAGCAGTAACTAGGACTGAACAATTTGGGGAAAGACATCGATTCATAGTGAAAAAAAGCTAATACAGATTTTTTGACCAATATTTCAGTTTCCTAAAATGTTTTCTAAAGCAGACCAGCATATCTATTTTTTTAGACTCTTGTACTCTTTTAAAATGTGACTTCAATATAAAAACAACTAATCTTTCAACCCTGGTGGCTGCGAAGTGGTCCATGTTCTAAACCAACCGAATAAAATGAATTTTAAAAAAAGGAATAGGATACTCAGCGTGGTTTAAGTGTAACTGAGAAAGATCTGCTCTGATATATATATGTAATAATATTATCATCTTTTATCATTGCACTTCACAATACAGAAGAACAAATCCATCAATTTATATGCTTAAGTATATGTAACTCAGTAAATAGAACTGGTTATTATGCAAATAAGCACATGCTTAAATCTTCAAAATGTCTCCGTCACACTATACTTACCAACTTTGGTAAAATTCATGTCACGAGGGATCATGTGCAGCAATATGATTGCTGTCTCTTTGACCAAAGAAGCCCCAGAGGACATGACGATAGCCACCATCACCAGCGTCAGACTGGGGTCTATATAGCACTGCCAACTGCAGGGTTCCTCCGGACCCACAGGAAACACATAAAACAGACTTGAGGACACCACAACCACCAGTGAACCCATGGCGTCATTCAGCACATGGAGTAACACTCCTGGAAGGGATAATGGAGCAATTAGAAACACAGTACGGATTTAACACAAAACTATCAGTTTTAAACTGTTTTCGTGTCCAGTAGATTTGAATCAAGCTGGACACTATATGGATAGGCATACCTCTAATATTTAATGGTTGGCCTTCCTCACTTGGCTCCTCTTCTTCAAAATCTGTCTGATAACCTGTGGATAGACATAAGCGTTGAGTTAATCACACGTTCACTTTTAAACACATTTGCCAGATCTACAGTGATAGTGTGATTTTGCTGGTTGTCAAGACAAAAAAACTGTAGCATCTTGGAGAGTGAGAGTTGGGGTATAACTTGTAAGATGTGCTTGGCAGGTGTACTTCACACTCTGACAAAGTTGCCTTAACCTCATAGGTGAAAGTATGTAACCAAACTCTGTCCTACTGGTTGTAACTGGAGCATTTATCAGTTGAGCTTATCAAGTTCAAAAACAGCCTGAATTAAACAGCATGCAATTATCATACTGTGCAAGATAAATTTTTACAGAGTAAGATAAGTAAATGACGTGCTATTTGGCATATCAAGTCTAGTAAAGCAACCTGAATTGCATATCAATAAAATGATATGTAAATAAAAGGAAATACTTTGGTGAAACCGAATCTTAATTAATGATACTTTAATTGAACAAGCAATGTGTGTTCAAGTTGTGTGCAGTCTCCACTGCTGTCAAGATGAAAATGTTTTCCAAAGTTTGGTCATGGCTAATGGAGTATAAACTAAAAGTAAACTTGCATTATACTGATCAATTTCTCTACCCGTAGTATAGTCAGAATTGACGAATTTATATATAGATTAAATTTATGCAAATATGCACAGACTGCACAGGTTGATTTGCAAATCCAAAAGTAACTGTTGTAACTAAGAAAATACAAGCCTAAGATAAATTCAGACTGTTGCATGAACTTTGACATACTTAACCTCTTACATTATCATCAAAGGTTTTGAGAGCACACGTTTGCCCCATATTGAATCCAGCATTGTTTTCGTTTTGGACCTTTGGCCACAATGGCCTTTTTGTGAAGATAGATTATGTTTGGAAGGGATGTTGTGGGGTTGATACCCTAACAACACCATAATAATTATAACGACAATAACAAGAAGGCATTTCTGCCAAGAGTGCCAGTCACTGGCCAGTTCAATACTGTCTGATGATGCTTACATGATAGTTCCCAATATTTTCACTAATGCAATACTTGCCAACTCATGACATGCAAACTTAATTGGAAAGCTGGCTTGCACACAAATATTACAAAACTAAACAGGCCTATTAATAACTACAGGGTCTATGGTTCTGTTCTTTAAGAAGAAGTTTTTTTTCTTCAAAATTGAACACTGAGACAAAAATTAGGTAAAACATCCTAAATGCACTTTCATGAAAAGCCTTAGTTGGAATGCAGTGCAGCTTTAACCACTGTCAGAGCAGTCTTTTTATCCCTAATAATGTTGTAAACAATTTAAGGTATTTTAAGGTAGAAAAGTGTTTAAAATGAAGAGTACCTGCTTCCCTGTCTGTGTTTGGTTGAACAGCCTGTGGTGGCTGGTGCTTGACTTTCCTGCACAACCACCGGCAATCCTGAAAGATAAGGAGTCCCACTACATTAATGCCCAGACCTACTGAGCCGACAACCAGTACCAGTTCCGGCTTGTCGATGGCCTCTGGCTGAACGAGCCGCTTCAGTGCCTGGACAGAGATGGAGAAGCAAAGAGCGGCCAAGAACACAGCATTGGCCAGCGCTCCAACGACCTCAACCCGGGCCAAGCCATAAGTCCAGCGCCTTGTTCCGTTTCGCCGCCTAACGCGGGTGGCTAACAAGCCGACAGAGAGCGATATGATGTCTGACAGCATGTTAAAGGAGTCCGAGATAAGTGCTATGGAGTTCCCAATGTAGCCTGCCACTATTTCGGCTGAAAAAAACAGTGACATGATCCCCAGCATACAGATCAAGCGACAGCTTTTCCCTGTGTAGCGACCCATTTTTAACTGTCCTTCAAAGTGCTGGAGATGATGAAAATACTCTTTACTCACTCACTGTGCTGTAGGATGGAAGAAATACTTGCATAAAAATGTAAATGTAAATTTGGTGCTGTCCTTTTTAGTGTCTGGCAAAACTTCTTGAAGTGTCCTCTTGAAGCGAACAATCCAGTGGCCGAGTGTTTTGAGGTCTGACTCGAGAGCTTCCATCCGATTTGGTTTATCTCTCATTTCTTGGATTGTAAACCCCTGAATAAAAAAAAAGCAACAGGCATTGACAGTATTCCAGCCAATCAAATGGCAAGGTCAAGCAATACAAATGGCACACACCTGAAGGTGGCATTATGTAACCTAGTTCAGCCAAGGTTTAAGAGATATACACCGAGACTATGAGGCTGTAGGGTCAATAATTGACAGTTACTGTATCTCTACTGTATCAGATACCGTTATCCTTTCTTACCTTTAATAGCCAACATGCGATGTTATGGTGCAAGTTAACAAGCAAGTCCTATGCTACTAGTTCACGGAACATCTCATAGTAGTTTGACTGTTTACAAAATCATAGCATTACAAATTCCACACTTTCCAAGTAATAGTTCCTTTTGGGTTAGTGGATCATGTATAGCAACCATCCGACAAAGTGTCATGGGCCTGTTATCTTAGAAAGCACAGGTTACTGAGTACGTGGTTCCAGCAGAGCAAATTCCTCTGAATAATGACCAGTAGTTTGGTTTTTTTGGACAGATCCCAAAGGCTATATAACATTAATGAGTTCCAATAAAGGAGAGGAGTGTCTTATTACATTATATGGCTTGATGTGTAAGCTACAAAGTACATGTAGACAAAGTATCATTGTCCTCCACAACCTGGCCTGATATGCCTCTAGATTCCTCCGTCATACATTATGTACAACATTTTTAATGGCACCATACAGTGTACTATGTTAATGTTAATCCTCTTTATAATAAGCATTCAAATTCTTTAGAAATTCATTTTTTAAAGGGTGGTTTAACAGAGCAGTGTGCTTTGTAGCATTTCTCAAAAATGCAAAAATAGTTGATGCAGAAAGCTTGCTGCTTGAATAAAATGATTCGCACTATGCTGCTTTGTTTTGTATTGGTCGTAGCACGTTCATTGAAACTGCTTTTGTAATAAAATTTAGAGGATTTTCATCTGCTTAATTAAAATGTTGTAGGAGAACTCCTAAATCTATAACCACCAAAACAAAACAATGCAACATAAATTGGTATTTAAAGAACTGACACCAGCTAGAGGCACATACTATACAAACTGGTAATGCGGTAGAGCAGGACATAATAAAAACCCTTTGATCTAATTTTATAAAAATTAATAAGAAGAATTATGCAGGAAGATGAAGAAGATAAGATTATTAACTTTTAGTCATTAATAGATAGTAGATAAGTATATTAATCTCTGACCTGTGGCACTGTTGGCATTATGTTTTCTGGTTGCATGATGTTTTGATGCATGCCAATTTCCAACAACACCAAGGTCATAATGGAGTGAGTCACAGTATGGAGGTTCACTGTGCGCTGTTCACTATTTATTGAGGGGAATTGTCGTCATCACAACAATGACAACTGAAACTGGAGCGGGCAAAAGTACAGCATTGTACAGTACTATGGAGACACACTCAGTTTACAAAGCAGCCTTAAGTACACATTATTTATTTTTAGTTAACAAAAAATTACACAGAAGCTCCAACACTAAGTATACTATCCAGTCTATCTGTACTTCATTTGTTCATTCTTTACTTTCAGTTGAACTTCCTTCCAATCCTTCCAATCTTAAACCCATCCAGTTAAACCTAAAAAGGGACTGCATCTAATAAACAGCACTTAAAGCTTTAATCTTTAAGAGGCAGGGGGGGAAAAAAATCAAGCTTCACTCTCTCTTCAGATCAGAAAAAATACCACGTGTCTGTCTGTCCTTTCACTATGACAATGCTTTGGGTCTGAAAAGATGAGTAGCTATGAAGAACCCATTCCTGAAAAAAATATTGCACTGAATATAACTATAAATATGAATATAGCCTCGAGTGGCGATGAGCGGGATCCAAGCTGTTTGCACCCAGACCTCCAAACTGCAATGCTGACAGGTTAGAATGCTTTGAGCTGCACAGGCCATTCATGAAGTATATAGAAGATATCCA
>JBBPCZ010118679.1:0-10450 GCA_037974445.1 Brycinus macrolepidotus
GGATCAGCCCAGAACTACACAGGAGGAGCTTGTTAATGATCTGAAGGCAGTTGGGACCACAGTCACTAAGAACACCACTGGTAACACACTACATCATAAAGGATTGAAATCTTGCAGTGCCCGCAAGGTCCCCCGGCTCAAGAAGGTGCATGTACAGCCAATCTTAAGTTTGCCAGTGAACATCTAAACGATTCAGAGAAGGCTAGGGAGAAAGTGCTGTGGTCAGATGAGACCAAAATCAAGCTCTTTGGCATCAACCTGCCATGTTAGGAGGATGACCCGAAGAACACCATCCCCACAGTTTATACAGTTCACACAGTTCACCCACTGTATAAAACAATGCTGGTGCTCTGCCTGTGTGCATTTTTCATATGTAGCTGTGTTGAAAATGGACTTTGTTATTACTGAGTGGAACCTTGAAAGTCTCTGTGAAGAGGTCAAAGAGCAATATATATGGTATCAATGTTTTGTTTGTGCCCTTTCCTCTGATTTGAACGTCATTAGCATGCTATTTATAGTAATTATTATTGTAGGGGAAGTTGTCACATTCATGAATGGTGTGGTTGTTGTATGTGTCAGTTAGTGAGTTTTCTGTATTTTTCTGAATCTTGCCTTTATTTTTGACAGAAATACAGGTGTGTTTGATCAGTGTGATACACATAAATTAATGTAATTGATAAATGTAAAAACACATGCTCATATATGTATATATATGAGAGTAAGAGTGAGAGTGAGAGAGATACATACACACACACCCACACACACATTTTCTCATTTCAAAAGTGATAATTTAGTCTGGCTGCTTACCAGGATAATATAATAAGTGATATCTATTTTAAGTAATTTCCTGGCAAATAATTGTTGTTCTCAAAGTACTGAAGAAAACGTATCAAAATACTTATTGGTGCTTAGTTTACAGTATCTGATTCTGCGCTGCATATGCAATTATTAAAGAACATGATACTTGTGTACTTTTCTGCTCATTGCTTTTCTGTGAATTTTGCCAGCTCAGTTCTTCACTATACAATTGTGCTGAATGAGGCTCTGTTCAGTTTCCCCCTATGGAACACATTCAACTATAATGCATCTGGGCCCTTCCAGCCGGTCTTGGATAATGTCTGTATTGTATCCGGCGCTGCTCCTCTACTGTACGGCCGCTCCGTTCTTACATAAGCAAAGCTCTGGGAAGCTTCCTGCCTGTTGCCTAGCAGCGTCTAAACCAGGACACGCGGCTCCTCGCCCTGCTTCCGAGCCACTCAAATTAATTTTTACATCTCGTACAGATAAGTGGACTTGTGCCGAATGTCCAAACTAAACAGCCTTCAGTTTAAGAGCAGATTAATGAAGATCTAGAGGGGAACACGCTGGGGTAGGTCGGAGAAACTAAAATCCTGTTTCAGACCGATTACACACATGGTCTGGTCTGTTGCACAAGCTGTGTGGTGAAGGCTTGACAGTTTGGGGGGGAAAAAACATATTTATCCAATTTTCCCCCTTGCCCCAAATGTGATTGATTAGCCAAGACATGTTTGGTGTCTGAACTTTGCTTCTTCAACGGAGCTGTGAGTAATGTAGCTAACAGCTAATGGAGTCATGGCATGGTGCAGACTCACGGATTTGAACTTGTAGGTTTGTAGACTGATCATCATCCGTCGTCTTAGGCAAGACATCCTGTTAACTTCAGCACAGCGTGAACTCTGCTTCCTCCCTCAGACAGAAACGTTAAGTTGAAAAATGCTTCCTATGCCACTGTAACGCAGAATACACTATTTTTATTATTATAGTGTTTCATGTACTATGTGTCGCTGTAGCCAATGAAATAGGATCTGTTCACTCTCGGTGTTAAAATCCATCTAAGGCGAATGGATCACAAGTGGACAAAGACTAAACACAAGTGTAAATGTCCCTCAGGGTCACACAGACCAGTTGCTGAGTTGATCTGGGACTCCTGTGTCCACTTTCTTGTAGTGTAAACACTAACACATCCTGATGCATCCCCAACAAGGACATCATAGGAAGATGTGTCATGAATGAAGGAGGAGATGTGGCAGCAGATGTATTTTGAACTTATAGTGATACGCTATATGGACAGAAGTATTGGGACGCCTGACCATTACACCGACAGGAACTTTAATGACATTGCATTCAAATAGATAGACTTCAATATGAAGTTGGTCCCCTTTGCAGCTATAACAGCTTCCAGTCCTTTCCACAATATTTTTGAGAGTTTCTGTGGGAATTTGTGCCCATTCATTCTGTAGAGGATTTATGAGGTCAGGCACTCTGGCTGTTTCAGTTCATCCCAAAGGTGTTGGATGGGGTTGAGGTCAGGGCTCTGTGCAGGCCGGTCAAGTTCTTCCACACCGAACTCATCCAACCATGTTTTTATGGACCTTGCTTTATGCACTGGGGCACAGTCATGCTGGAATAGAAAAGGTTCTTCTCCAAACTGTATCCACAAAGTTGGAAACATGGCGTTGTCCAACATGTCGTGGTGTGCTGAAGCATTAAGATTGTCCTTCACTGAAAATAAGGGGCCTAGCCCAAACCCTGAAAAACAGGCGTGTCCCAGTACTTTTGTCCATATAGTGTATTATGATATTGTCAAAACGCCCACTTCTATGACCCGCTGCACCTTTTGATGCTGGGCTTTGAGAACATCTTGAAAGCTGTAGGAGTTATTAATACGCTGTGTTACCTCCCTTTTGTAGTGGAGCGCTGCCCTCTAGTGGCAGAATGCCAGCACTGCACAAATGAGTAGCCCTCTTTGATTATTTCTTTATAATGTCTCAGATAGACATTTTAGCTTCTCTTTTCTGAGCCACAAAGTACTTAAGGCTGAACTCTGAAGCTGTTTCCGAATATTTGCTGCAGAGATTGTGCCCAAGTGAAAGTGAGGTAATGTCTGACCTTTGTCCCAGATTTTGTCCAGCCACTATTTCTCAGCTTTCTGTCTGGATGAAAAGCAAATATTTTTAACTTGTGCAAGGCTGGTCTGTAAAAAAAAAAGGCCCTTTTCCCTCTGAGCAGTGAACAAAAAGCCCTTGTAGACTTAAGAGGACGTGACTTTAGAGGAGATGAATTAAGAGGAGGAAGTGACCCAGAACAGCGAGCTTTCATCTTGCACAGCGTCCCACTCTACATCTGGTGATGATTTTTCTTGTTTCATTTTTGTATGACGCTGAGACATTTTTCAACCAGTTTACACTCTTCATATTGATTTCTCAGTGATTAAATGCATTTTTCATTACATTTTTGTTCAAGGCTGAAAAAAAGTTGCTTGATTATTGGAGCCATAATGTTTGTTAATGCCACAAACACTGTATCCAACAGAGGGTGCTGTGTAACTTCACTGTAACTCGCCTCAGTGCAACAAGTCGCGCCGCAAATCACAGCCACTTTCCTCAAACAAAGAAATGAAGAGAAGACTTTTCTATGCTGTCAGTTCGAGTTGTGCTCAGTGCATTTAATTCAGTCCACATTCTTCAGTCTTGTGTGATTTAAAGGCTGTGTTCTTGTAATGATCACTTTCTATCATCAGAGAAGGGTGGTGTTATACACGTTTAGTTTTTTGATGTGATTGTGATTCTGAGATAAATATTGTCAATTTTTGAATATTTTATGTGCTAATGTCTTACTTCTAAAGGGCTGTAAATATATACACAGATTTGTTAAATAAAAAACCTATTGGTTTCAGCATGTGTAGCTAAAGTTCATCCTTTCTTCCCCGCGCACATATAGGATGCACCCAGATTCCCAGGTTTGATCACTAATAGCAGCTTCCACAAAGTAAGAGCCTGTTTTCTTTGTCGGCTCACAGTGACTTGATGAATACAAGTGCAATCACTATATTGCCCTAATATGTTGCTTTTGCTGACATTAATGAAGTGAACTCATTTTTTTAAGGCTAAATGAATGTCTTTGATGAACCTGTCATCAATTATTTCAGTTTCACTCTTAAAATGACACCAAAGAGAACCATCGATCAGATTGAAATCCTATTTCCAGAAAGCAAACACAGTATTTTTCTGGACAAGATAACTTGAAACACTGTTAACTGTTGGATCCTGGATATAGTAAAGTAAAATAAGAAGAAAAAAATCTTGCTTTTTGGACATTATTCCGTGCTCATTATCTTTTAAATACTTTGCTAAAAATATTGCTAGAACAGAAAAGCAGTGTTATGTAATGTCAGTATCACCGTATACCATTATAGGCCATATGCCACTCATCATTAACTGAGTTTATTTGGAGAAAAGTAAGTACATGTGACAGTGTGAGTGGCAGTGCTGCTGTGTGAATGACAACAAAGCTCATCATCGCTCAAACCTTTTAGCTCTTCAAACCACCTTTGTGCCAAAATATGTGCCAATTCAGCATTTAGGCAAAACCTGCTTTTCACCCCAAAGAAGATACTTTGCTAATACTTTGGGTATTTTAAGCTTCAACAGTGTGTTCATCAAGCAGCCTTTTTATGTTAATGAAACCTTTGCAAATCACCTTTAGAACATCTTGTAAATCTGACCAGATTGTTTTGATTGGACTGTTTAGTTCTGTTTTTCTTAAAAGTAGACCAAAGGGAACTTTACATAGTATTGCAATCTCTAACCTGAAGAAACGAAGGCAAGGATTCTCCAAACCCTCCACAGTGTGTGTGTGTGTGTGTGTGTGTGTGTGTGTGTGTGTGTGTGTGTGTGTGTGTGTGTGTGTAAGAGTGTGTGTGTGAAAGAGTGTGTGATAGCTCATGCAGTAGACCCTCTTGCCCCTCTCTTTCCCTTCTCTTCTCAGAGGAATGGCATCTCCTTTAGAGAGCAGAGCTGAGTGTAAGGCTTTTCTCCTCTGGGATCAGAGGCTAAAGAGGGTAAGTGCATGTGTAGAGCTTGTAACGTGATACACTCTGAGGTGTGCCAGTCTCTGCTGGTATTTTGGAGTAAAGGTCTTGGCTGAGAGGAGTTGTGATTTTTGCCTGTGCTTCAGGATGTGGGAGGTAAAAAAAAAAATACTCCCCCCGTTTTGCTGAATGTCAAAAGCAACGGCTTTTTGTTTCACTGCAGCTTGTCATGTGCAGCTCAGCTCGGCCCTCCATGCTGCTGTTGCATAATATCAGCTGCCTTGGCGGATGTGAACATCCGTCATTGGGAAAGCCTTTAACCTGAGAGGGGGTGGGGGGACCTTACCGAACCTGTTCTAACACACTGAGCCTTGGAGACTGTTTGAGTGGGTGCATTTAAACTGTAGGCCAAAATATGAGATGAAGAACGTTATTTGACACATGAACACCATTGCTGCACACATATGGGGGGGAAAAAAACCCTCAGAATTATAATACTGTCCATTAACTCTTGATGTGAATGATTTTACACTGGTAATGTTACTTTCAAAACTTGGGCTCTATTGTCTGCATGTTAGCACTCACATGAAATATAATGCTTGTGTATTAGTATCATGTGAGGGAGGATAGATATCTCTCTGTCAGGTTTATGAGTGAAAGATATGTTGTGAGTCTTAGACTATTTGCTTATTATGCTGCTGCTGTTGCCCAACCTACTGTAGGCATTTACACCTTCCTGTTAATTATCCCTTGTACATATTTGGGCATTTTCCTTGGTTAGGAATGGCTTACATCCGACCTTCTTCCTCTCTCACCCACTTTCTCAAACATTCTCGTTCTCTCTCTGTCTCTCTTGCTCTTTCTCTCTCACTCACTCACACACACACATACTTGTGTTTGTGGCTCGTCAGGATGTTCAGTATACGGATCCTATGCATGTTATTGGTTGTGTCTATTTGTAGATCGGGACCGTTTTGTTGCTTCTGTAAGGAAGCCTTGTTTTTCTCTGGCAAAGGCACACAAACACCACACACACACACACACACACATCCCCAGCCGAAACTTAAGACAGGCGTGCCCTTGCAGGAAATGACGTCACACCACTTTGTCCTATTCCTCTTTTTAATTCACCGTGATTTAGGCCACTATGGGCCGTTGCCCTGTTGGAGAAAGAGGAAGTGCTTCATTTGAGTTTGTTATTCAGTTTCCTTCTGCGCATTGTTTTGTCGGCCACTGGCTTCAGACCGCTTTGTGGCTCATTATGAGCTTCCTGGTTCCTGTGTACGTGTGTGTGTCTGTGTGTGTGTCTGTGTGTGTGTCTGTGTGTGTGTCTGTGTGTGTGTGTGTGTGTGTGTGTGTGTGTGTCTGTGTGTGTGTCTGTGTGTGTGTCTGTGTGTGTGTTGGCGTATGAAGGGGTGGATGATGCCGTGGCAAACAAAAAAGTTGGTTTTAACATCACTGATAGGTCATTAGAACTGGCTTACAATACAGTGTAAGGTTAGCTTTGGTGTATTTAATGACTTTTTTTGGTGCAGGTCAGACTGTCTTTTTCTTTAGTTTAGTCTATTTTGACAGGTGAACTCTACCTGTATTCCGGTGATAAATATAAACAATATAAACAAACAGTGTGGTCCTTGGTCATTTTAAAAGTCACGTTTCCAGATGAGCCGTGGATCTGCTGCTAGTGGGAACCCATTTTTATGAAATGCCTATTTTAACATTTAGCAATTCACAGACATTGATATTAATAATGCAGCACAAGCTGTGGGAAATAATGGCCGATGAACAACCATATGTGGGTGCTTTTAGTCAGTAGGCAGTTCTAGACCATGTTAAACAGTGAAAATCTGTCTGATAATCCGTAGTACAATGCATTCATGTATTAATGTGAGTATTTGGTGTTCTGTGGTCACCCTTTTCTGTTTGGTTAGTGCGTGTCTTGAAATGAAGACAAACATGCTTTTGCCGTATGTCGTCATATGCACTGGTGTGGCGTATTTGGAAAGCAGTACAGAAACATCAGGCATAGTGAATGAAAGACAATGTCACAAAAGCCTGAACTCTGGTATGGACTTTAGCCAACAGACTAGTTTCTGTTCTGTAGCAGAGAGTAGTAGCTTTTATGAAACACAGAGTCATTAACTTAGTTTTGTGAAATTGTGGATCATGTGGTACCGTAATACTGTGATGTATTTGTAAAATACAGTGAAATTGAATTTTCAGTGCTGACCAGTTTTCTGAAATTTTGTCAGGGCTGTGAGGAAGAAGAATTCAGGATTCAGAGAGTTTCTGTACTGGGAACAGTGTGTTTCTGAAGTTTGGATGGTAAGGCAGGTGGAGTACAGAGATACAGAGCTAAAATTGTGCATTTCATTTGTTGTATTTCTACAGTTGCAGTATTTTTTCTGTCCTTCTGTCTGATGCTCAGAACATTACTGCACCAACCTCCTCCGTACACTTACTGTCCACATTGCCTGTCCAAACACAAGCTTGCTAATAACAGTATAACAGCCTCTGACTTTCTGCCCTGTTGAAGTTTTGTCAGTTGTACTCTGACTGGCTGTCCACGCCCTGGTTTTTATCAGATCGACAGGAAACTAACTTTTTTAGGCAGTTGCCTGCTCAGGTAACCGTGACAACTAGTGATGCGTGGTCAAGGTTTTTGACCTGCACCTGCCCGACCTGTTTTGAGAGCCAACCTGTCCTATCAAACTCAAAGATATATTTGTTAATCAAAAATCCGGACCCACCCCGACAAGCAGTGTTTCTGTAAGTGATTTATAACTGAATGCTGCTTCGTCACTGTTTGACACAAAATTTTCTAATGACCTGAACCTGCCCGACCTGTGGGTCAACCCACCTGACCCGTGGGACCAAGTTATTAAGTCATTTTTAACCATTCAACTGTTTTGTTGTTTTTGTTAAAAAAGACCATTTTGACAATTGCCTGCCTCAACAGAACTTGCCAAAACAGCATGGTTCTTTAACATGTCAATCAGAAGGCTCTTTTCTGTCAAAGTAGGCAGTTCTAGGCTATGATAAGCAACAATACCTGCCAGATTTTCTGATAATACGTAGAAGTCTGACTTGTGACACAAATAACAAAAACCAACAATATTAACAGAGGGAAATCCTCACGGCCTTCTAGACCTTTATTAATAATTTCTGGAAAAAACGTGCCTGTAATTTTTAGTCCAGCTCTCTTTAATTGATATGTTAGCCCTTTCATCCAGTATTATGACCAGCTGTCACTGATCAGACTGATTACAATTTTATTTCCTCCACATAATCCACCAATACTACTCTGCACATCTTGTCAGAAATATATTTCTAAACAAAAGTAAAACAAACGTTTTGTAAATATCTGAACTAGCAGACCCCCAAGCTGTCATGAGTCAGCATTTTGTGATTCAGTATCGAGGTTCCCAATCTTTACCCTCATCACTGAATCTATAACAGTCTCTATCTCTATTGTGAAGAACCTAATGACTGAGTCTTTTGCCTCTCTTTGTCTTGCAGCCACGCTCCCCTGCCACATGACTTATGACTAACTGCTAATCACACTACAGCCAGGCTGTACAACTGCTTAAGTCTGTGCTTTTGGGTAAAAGACGTCTGCTCCTGTAATAAAAGATGATTCAACTTTTACAGTTACCAATGAGCAAGTAGAGGGGAAATGCGCTGGACGTTTGTCAAGCCTTTCGGTAAGGCCGTGCGTGCAGTCTGTGGTTGGATATGGAAAAGGGAATACAGAGTTTTTTTCACTCGCACCTGGCGGGGTGTAACGTTTCCTCATGGTTTCCGTTCAGCGTGGCCTGATTCGCGTGCTGTCAAAAGTGGGTCAGCAGGGATCTCGCTGAGCGCATGGTTTTAAACAGTAGCATTGTGTATCAGCCAGGCAGATGTATTCTAACTAAGATGTAAACATTCAGGGTGTGTGATTCAGGGAAACCTGGGGAAAAAAGTGTCTGTCTGTACTTGTGTCTGAACGCTGAACTGAAGTGAATCATCACACACTTGCAGGAATCGTGCAGAGGTGATCAGTACAGGTGTCTGCCAACATGCTTGCACATAACTTTGTTTGCTTTGTATAGAATATGAATAAGAATCAGAATCCGACTCAGAAAACTTTATTGATCCCGGAGGAAATTGCTTATGTTACAACTGCACAGACACACAGACGCCTTGACAAGAATATGAAATATAAAGTCTAAATAAAAACTCTGTAGAAAAACCTCAATATGAAATGCACTGTGTCATATGCATAGTGTATAGCATAGTGTATACACTGTGTATAGTGAAGAAGAATCAGTGATTTTTCAATGTCCTGTGCAGCGCAGAGTAAAGAGAGAATGGATAGAAGTAAAACAATGGATTAATAAAGAATGTAGCTGTTCATTCATTTTGTTTAGTTCTGTGGGTTACCTCAAAACATCAACACTACGGAATATTCCTCCCTGCTCAACCAGTCTGAATTTGCTTGCAACATGGGCATACACAAGTTGTGAAAGTAAACTTCCCTGCTGAATATTTGTGTGGGCAGTAATCAGCCGTCTCTTACCATGTGATGGCGCTGTCTGACCTGTGGTACAAGGGGTACGAGGACATATTTGACATATTTCCGTATTGGTTGCTGTTTCCGAACACACGTCTATGTGTCCCGCACCCTGCCTGCCCTTCCCATCATGCCTCTGTAAGTGGTTTGGAATCTGGTGTTTCCTGCACAACCTCTCTGGAATATCTGCATTAGTACAGCTGCCCATGGAGCTTGGTGGGTCTGAACTGTTTCAGTGTCAAAGGGTGTGGAACAGAGGGACACAGGGCCAATCCCAATGTGGCTTCACTGGAAAAATATTTCCCATCCACTTCCATGGCATGCCTGGAATTCCTCTCGCAACTCCACGCGGTGCTTTTGAAGTGTGTTTGAAGCCGTGCCTCTTCAGACAGGGGAAAAGGAAATATTTGCCCGTCCTGAAATAAGTGGGCTTTAATTGCAAGGCCAGCAGCAGTTTGCACTTTGATGAGGAGAAGTAATTGATGTGTTGACCCCTCCCCAGACCACCGCACCACACATACATCCCTGTGAGCTGTCCTCTACTGCATCTTAATTCACATGTCATCACCTTAAACACTGCTGGCCCATGAAAATTAGCCACTTTTACTCTTCGTGTATGCACCTACTTCTCTTTTTTTACTTTTATTTTATTTATAGTGTCTCTCTTTCATACACATGCATACACACAAAGTTGTAAAACTATCTTTGTGGGGTTTCCATTGACACATGCAGTACAATAGTTCTGAATAATGCTAAATCTAAGCCTAACCCTAATCTTAAAGATGGGGTCATCAACTTGAGAAAAGTTAGATGATCCTAGTTGTTTTGAATCTAGTTATTTTTTATTAAATATTGTCTGTGTTCTGACTTAAAACACTACTAGCAGAAATGATATGTTTTGTTCCTGTCAGTCATTTTTCAGATTTTTGATCATTTGCACCTCTATTGTGTTTACTTCTAAACGGTAAAAATGTCAGTGCTCAGCAGACACATGTGTGTGTGTGTGTGTGTGTGTGTGTGTGTGTGTGTGTGTGTGTGTGTGTGTGTGTGTGTGTGTGTGTGTG
>JBBPCZ010118690.1:0-10450 GCA_037974445.1 Brycinus macrolepidotus
TGGGGCACAGTCATGCTGGAATAGAAAAAGTTCTTCCCCAAACTGTGTCCACAAAGGTGGAAGCATGGCGTTGTCCAGAATGTCTTGGTATGCTGAAACACTAAGACTGCTCTTCACTGGGAGTAAGGGGCCTAACCCAAACCCTGAAAAACAGGTGTGTCATCATACTTTTGTCCGTATAATTTTCAAATGTATACCAGAATTTACTCCAGCACAATCACTAGACAATTTACAAGTGTTGGGGCTGAACTGTGGATCTTATAAATCAGTTTAATCTGGGTATTTACGGTGAGAAATAATCCAGGGAAGGGAATTATTTAGGTCTGGTTCACACTGCCAGTTACATAGAAACCTTCAAGAACTTTTTAACAAATTATATCGGCAAAGCACTAGCTGTCTTATACCACAATATAGACATCAAACTATCACCTTTAATTCTCTCCTTCACAGTGACGGAAGTGATCACATTTACCTTTGGGAACTTTCTCTGACACTCATCCTTTAGATGTCTGTACCTCCAGATTTTCATTCAGAAAATTTCCAGCATGTCTCCGACAAAGTCTTGTAACACATTTGTTTAGTCACTCAATATTGTTCAACTTTTTTGACACTGATATGTAGCTGCGCTGCTTCACATAACCTTAGAAATTTACTTGACCAATCAAACGGAATAACTCGTTCTAGCATCTAGTGGTGGAAATTTAAAAATTTTAAGCCAGCAGAGGGCAGCGTTTCAGCATCAAGTCAACACCTTCAAAATATTACCTTTTAGTTTTACTTGAAGTTCAAATGCTTTAATTTCGACTACTTTTAAAGCTTTACATACATGGCTTTTTCCATACCTGCTGAAATAATTTTATAATTCGACCTAAAACGCGATAAACTCACTAGTTTGCCATACTTAACGCACCTACATTTCCCAAGCAGTCAATGTTCAAACACAACCTTCCTCTAACTTTCAGCATCCAAGATTAAAATGACAACAGGGTAAAAAACTGAACACATGGGTGAACTGAGTATTTACGGTTCATGTAACATTTCAGTTGCTTTCAGACTTTCTGAATCTTAACTGACAAACATTCCAAAGTATTTAGAGGAACCTTCCACAGACAACTTAAGATGAACACCTGACAAACGAGGTTAACCTTTTCCCAACACAAAACAGATGACACCTTACACACTTAGGGGCCTTTATATATGTACGGATAATGGCCAGATAACTCATGCATCCAACGTATATCAGTTTAGATGACAAATAAATGAAGCTCTGAATAGGATTTTCCTCACTGTGTTTATTGTACGAAATATGTACAGAGATTTTTTTTTAACGGTAGGACTTCTGGTAGCGGGCACGAGCTCCAGGACCACCGAACTTCTTGGACTCGCAGCGACGTGGGTCTGCAACCAAAAGGGTCCTATCGTACTGGATCAGGATGTCCTTAATCTCCTTCTTAGACGCCTCATCCACATCTGAAACAAAGCATTCAAGAGAGTGAATGAAAAGACAAAAGCCATTATTTACAGTACTGCTGACAACTCAAATGAATAAAGTGCTCATTTTTTGTTTAATTTGGTTTACAAAAAATACATGTAAAACAAAACAGCACAGATCTCAGAAAGACAACTTACATTTCTGATAGTAAGCAACCAGGGCTTTTGAGATGGCTTGGCGAATAGCTGCAAGAGAAACAAGATATTAAAAATCTGTAAAATGAACAAACTGTATATTTTCAGTCATCAAAACCTTACAAGATCTATTTTTTCCTGAAAACAGCTTAAAAGTCGTTCCAGGCGCTTTACTGACTTCTGAAAATAGCTTATTCGGGCTGTGTCAACCTTAGATACCTTTGGTGGAACCCAGTATGAAATACTGCAATCTTAGCTTATGCATGAAAAACATGATGCAAGAATTAGGCACAGCCCTTTCCACAGAGCTACAATATTTATATTATTCCAGACTAGCTTTCTGGTTAAGACATCTTTGAGAAGTCACATTTCACAACTCTTAGTTGACAAGTGACAACCCCTCAGCAATGCACTGTAACAAACTAACAGAATACAAAAGTAAAATAAAAAAGTATCACCCTAGGGCACCATGATGTAAACAAACTGTCAGTATTGTAATTATACTGCTAAGTATTGTGATGTCTTTCAATATATTTTAAAGAGCCAATAAACACTTTTCTGAAATTTAAATATGGAATTTAATAAACATTAATCCTCTCATCCACAGAGTTTATATATGGAAAGTAGGCTGCAAAAGCAGCCCAATTTCAAACAATGGTTGAGATGTCACACTGACATATCTTCTTATTCAGCATACAGCTGTATAGCCCTGCCAATTAATGCTGAAGTTGAAAGGAGTGTTTCAGCCCCATGCTGCCTTTCAAATGAGCTGTGATTTTTTTCGAGGTTCGTTTACATATTGCAGCCTTCTACAATATTAGTACCAATATCGCAATAAAGTTTAACAGCCACAACACACATTCAAGCTAATTCAAACCAACACATTTAACAGCTAGGCACACAGTATTTTACCATAGATCTGCGCGACGTGTCCACCCCCCTTGACACGGACTCTGATGTCAACACCAGCAAAGCGCTCCTTTCCCAGCAGCAGGACAGGCTCCAGCAGCTGAGGAGAATAAAGTGTTAGATGATTAATAAACTACACACATATATAGAGCAGCAACAGCTCATAACTACATCCGGTACTACCGCAGACTGCTTTGCAGACATGGCGATGACATGTATAATCTTACTGATCAATATAACGGAGCCTCAGAATGATTATTAATTTAACCTAATAAGGATGGTTCCAGTCACAGATACCTGCCGATGGTTTAAATGCATAAAAATGATTTACAGAGAACTGAGTGTGATTTACCTAAAAGAGATTCTGAACTGAAATTCTGAAGCTTATGCCTCAGTCCTGGATTAAGTGCTACATAATTTAAATCTTACACAAACAAAATGCATGAAGCTGTCAGCTTTGTTCCTTCTGTTTTAATCTAAGTAAAAAAAAAAATAAAAAAAAAAGTTAGGCAGGTCAATTTTATTTATCTAACTTTTTACAACTAATGTCACAAAGCCACTTTACAGAATCTGGGTCTGAGCTCCTAGTGAGCACTCCAAAAGGAGACAGAAGCAAGGGGGGAAAAACTCCCTAAAACTTGAGTAAGAAGGCTTGAAATTAACCAAGTCTCCTCTGGTTGACACTGGATAGTAATGGAAAATAAAAGACCACCACTATGGAGACGACTAACAATAAGAGAGAAAAACACAAAAACTTAATCTTAACCCACCGGAAGTGTTTGCAGAAACTAACAGCACATCCCTAGTAATAGCCACCATGATGCTAGTAAATTATTCATATGATGTCAATAAATGCAGCAGTTTCTTTGACTATCTTTATGGATTTGCCCACGTCTGCAGATCAATTGCAGTACACAAACAAGCCTAGTCTAGAACATCACTCTACTTCACAGTATCTTAGGATACACTTATTTGAAAGCACCTAACTGTATAAAACCCACCTTGTACTGTAAGGTAGCTGGTTCGACCATCTCAAGGGGTCTGCCGTTCACCTTAATCAGTCCATTTCCTCTCTTACAGTGGGCAACAGCTGTGGCTGTTTTCTGAAAAGGGAAAAACATTAAGCTCAGTTTGGTTCTGCTTCTATGTTGTGTTTTTCATTTAACACTACTCAGAGTAAATATCATCACATACACTTCACAAGATTATGCTGTCTGGTTTGGAGACAGTGGCACTGCCGAAAAGACAGGAAGCAGAACTGGGGGTGTCAGAGTTGAAAATGTTAAGATTTGCATTGGGAGTGACGAGGATGTACAGGATCAGGAAAGAGTTTATAAGAGGGACAGCTCGAGTTGGACCTTTTGGAGGAAAAGTCAGAGGCAATGATTGTGTTGGTTTGGACATGTGCTGAGGAGAGACTCGGAGTGTGTTGGGAGAAGGATGCTGAGGATGGAGCTGCCAGGGAAGAGGAGAAGAGGAAGGCCTAGAAGGTTTATGGATGTGGTGAGGGAGTACATGCAGGCAGTTGGTGTGAGAGAGGAGAATGCAGAAAACAGAAGGAATGATCTGCTGTGGAGACCCATAATTGGGAGCAGCTGAAAGTAAAACAAGAAACTTCAGAAGATTCTTAAGTTTCATAACAGTACTTTATATGAGTAACACTGAAGGTAAAATGAGAACACAGCTACCACACAGGCCACAGGCTCATGCAATGTCCTTGACTATGAAAGAAAACAGCATTTATCCAGTTTAGGAGCTTAAACTCCCTTCAATGACAGTCTTCCACATACCAGAGAGAGCATGTTAGCTGGATTTATAATCTTATTTCTGTATCTACATCCTACATCTACAACCACATAATAGTGGACTGTTGAAGGTAATAATGTCATTTATTACTACAGATGAAAGCCTGTGATGTTAGTTAAGCCTGAAATAAACAGGGAGGGAAATCCCATGAGGCCACAAACGAGTGGACAACACAGGTAAAACTTTTTTCTGCCTCTTCAGCCTGTAAAGCATATTTATTGTGGATTCAATAACACATCTGACCTACTGATCTGTCCTACCAGACTACATCTTCAGAATATTGAATCAGGTTTAGGTTTAATCAGGTAAAACGACTAAAGCGTGGACAAGCGAGCCATCAACACCCTCGCACACGGGTTTTAAATATTATGATTTACTGTACCTCAATAATCGTACAATACATGTGAAAAGAGTTTAATACACACATTTAAAGTGAACTCTGAGAGTGAAGTGTTTATTTCTGTTTCACTCAGACTGTGGGTTAGCAGCTAACCGGCTAATTCAGCACGTTCTAGTGATTTTTGGAATTATTTTACTCACTTTGCGTCCGAAGACCTGTACAGACTGCAGGGGTCCTTTGGCCGGCATGTTTCTGTAACAGAGTGGAGAGTGTAGAGGTGAGTTGTGGTGTTTAAAGTGAATAAATTAATAAATTTTAACAGAGTTTATTCGGAGCTCGCGCACCTCCAGACAGCGCCTCGCGGAAAAAGGCCGAGCCACGGGTTCACCCAGCACTACAGCAGGGGCAAGGCTTCTTCTGCTCAGAACAGAGCACAGAACACACACAGACTCAGCACTGACACCCAGCGGAGCATCAACAGAACTGCACTACACAGTCACTCGGAGTCTGAGGTTTAATGAGAAATAGTAGTGACACAGATCAGATTTTTTTTGTTGTGGTTATGTTTAACACACATACAGCCTTTTGATTTACCGTTCTAAACGAATAAATAAGCAAAATAAATGATTAGTTTTATATTCAATATTGGCTAAATACATGTGCACTTTCTATGTCATGTTGATAAAATATATGTTCATTTTATATGTCACGTTGATAAAAATGTACATTTTTATGCAGTGATAAAATATATTTACTTATAAAATGTACATACATTTTATCATTACATTTAAATGTACATATATTTTATCAACATTACACAAAAATGTAAATATATTTGATCATTACATATAAAATGTACATTTATTTTATAATTACATATAAAGTGTACCTATATTTTATCAAAATTACATATAAAATGTATATATATGTAGCCAACATTACACATAAAACTAATAAGATTCTTTTAGTGTTGAATAAAAAAAGCACACTTCATATGTAATGTTAATAAAATATATGTACTCTATGTGTAATGATAAAATAAATGTACATTTTGTACACAATATTGGCAAATATATGTACATTTCATATGTAATGCTGATGTAAAAAATGTCCATTTTATATGTAATTTTGGTAAAACATAGCCTTACCCTGGTTTAGATCATTCCTGACCGACCGCTATCAGTTTGTAAGAGTTAATTACATGACATTACATTACGATTGGGAATCATCAGCACACACCAAAGTAAAATATGGAGTCCCCCAAGGTTCTGTCTTAGGACCTCTTTTATTTACTGTGCACATGCTGTTATTGGGTTCGATTAACCAAAAACATGAGATTAGCTTCCACTGCTATA
This sequence comes from Brycinus macrolepidotus, assembly GCA_037974445.1. Taxonomy (NCBI): domain Eukaryota; kingdom Metazoa; phylum Chordata; class Actinopteri; order Characiformes; family Alestidae; genus Brycinus; species Brycinus macrolepidotus. The sequence goes on from JBBPCZ010118690.1 coordinate 6,037, forward strand.
CAGATGACACACAACTCTGCCAACCCAGATGATAAACATAGATTAAATAAGACTGAGGACTGCGTAAAAGATATAAAAGACTGGATGTCACAAAACCTTCTCTTGCTCAATGAAGATTTAACAGAGGTCCTTCTTCTAGGTCCCAAAGCTGTAAGAAACAAACTGTCAGGTCTAATGCTTGATCTTGCTGGTTCCTCAGCTTCTACAGTGTCAACTGCAAAATATTTCGGTGTCACTATCGACCAGGATCTATCATTCATCTATCATTAGTACTATTACTAACATATCTTTTCTTCATCTACAAAATATTGCTAAGCTGAGAAACACAATTATCCCTGCTTGATGCAGAAAATTAATCCACGCCTTTATTACCTCCAGACTCATTATCTGTAATGCCCTGCTGTCAGGCTGCTCCAACAGGAATCTAATTAAGCTTCAACTAGTCCAGAATGCGGCGGCTAGAGTATTCACTAAAACCAGGAAATTCGACCACATTAGCCCAATATTATCAAGACATCTTTAACTTCCGATCAAATTTCCTATTGACTATAAAATTCTGCTATTGACAAATAAAGCCTTGAACTGCCTCTCACCCAGATACCTCTGTGAACTTTTCTCTTGCTATAAACCTCCACAATATGGATCTCAAGGTGCTGGCTACTTACTTGACCCTAGAATTATGAAAGCTTCAGCAGGGGGAAGAGCGTTTTCCTATAAAGCCCCCCAGCTCTGGAACGCCCTTCCGAATAACAGAACACACACAGTCTCAGTTTTTAAGTCTAGCTTGAAAACCTACTTGTTTAGTCATTACAGACACTTTCTGTAATTAATTTTTTTTCCTGTTAGATGAAGAGTGTAGAGCTAGGAGGTGGTGGGCACAGAGAATTCTAGTAAACTGAGATGCTGGTGCTGTCGTCCCGCTTCTCCTCACGTTCACTCAGGTTCGTTAACGGTGGAGTTAACTCGGCTCCTCACTCCTCACTCGACTCTGCCCTTTCTAGCTAGGCTGCTATAGCGAGGTATTGCACTTTTTACAATTATAATTTGTATCCTGTAATCTTAAACAGAATTAACTCTGTTTTCTATTTATCTCCCATCCCCCATCTTCTCCGAGGGGAACCCCTGCATATCTGTCACCCCATACTGTATTGGCCATCACTGCGGTCCCTTTCCAAAGTGTCCTACACTGGTTTGGATGAGTTGGACTGCCCATGTGTGCTCCTCCCCCATCCAAGGGCAACTGTTGCTCAAAGCTCTGGTGGACATTGTTGTTCTTGTTGCTGTGGACTGGAGACTCTCAAACCACTCCTAACTCAAACTCCAACAAACACTACCACTACTGACTCTAACTGTACCTGCTCTGTTAGCCTCAGACTGACAACTGTTCAGCAGTGAATAAATCTGCACATGAAGGCCTTCTATTAGTTTTACCCACAGAGACTCTCTTTGACTCTCCCTCACTCTCCAGGTCGACCAGAGGAGGATCAGATCACCTTTTGAGTCTTGGATCCTGCCAAGGTTTCTTCCTCCAGCTTTAGGAAGATTTTCCTCGCCTCTTCGCCTTTGGCTTGCTCTCTATGGGGCTCGGACCTGGATTCTGCAAAGCTGCTTTGTGACAACGCTAGTTGTAAAAAGTGCTATATAAATAAAATTGAATTGAATTGAATTTGTACACTTCATATGTAATGATAAAATACATGTACATTTTACCTGTGATAAAATGTACTCATACATTCAGGCAGCAATGCCCTAGCAAGCGAAGATCTACCTGTGAATTTGTGTGTACATTTTATACGTAATACTGATAAAATTATATTTGGTAAATATAAATAAAATATGCATTTTATTTATGTTGGTAAAATATAAATTGTATATGTAATGTTGGTCAACTATATGTACACCTTACATACAATGTTGGTTATGTATAATCCATAATATATACAATTTATATATAATATTGGTAAAGTGGTTTATAACTTTCTGTAAAGGGAGCTTTAGAGACATTAAACTTTCAGGACGTCTGGTTCTTGTCATCACAGCTGTGAGCAATTATTAGTAAGTTTTTCTAGAATACAGAATTTCACATTAAATTCTCTTCCTTTTCTTTTTCTCTTCATATTGCTGTATTGATCTCACATAAACAGAATTCCCTCCCAGTGAAAGATGAATAAATTGCACTTAAATGATGTAGTTTCGCTCCGTCCGCAGCTGAAGTGTAGGCGGAGGAGAGAAAATCTGTATATTCTGACTGCTCGAGTTTGACTGAATTGAAATGTGACCGAATGACTGAATTAGGTTCATACAGCAGTTAATTGTTTTTGAACGCACCAAAGTGCTCCAAGGTGTTCAGGTTCACATTCTTCAGCCGTGACTGTAATTTACCCATGACCATCTTTCAGAGATTTCATGTAATAATAAATTTTCTTACAGCACCTCTAGAGGGGGCCAGAGCTCCTGCAGAAAGCAAAACAGAACCAACAGAACCTGTGAAGTTGTGGCATCACGAATGTTGATGATGTATTTGCACGTGTTCACCTTTGTCTTAACTAATGCATTTTGCCAAGGTAGTCTGAATAAATACCTTTTAAAAACAAACAAACAGGCTAATGCCTGTTGTTGAAATTCAGCTGTTGTTACGTTTTGCTATAGGGACGGTCAGCGTTACCTAGGTTACCGAGACTGGTGGTTCTCAGACCTCAGGGCCCTCCTGGTCATTTTTAAATTTGTGGATGGTCCTGGAGGGTGATGATGAGTCGTTGTTTACTAGAAACCCCTATCCTATACTTCCACTCACCGGACACTTTAAAGTAGGTGCATGTCATTATACTTTCCAATGGCATTTATGTATTTTTTTACTTTGGAAAAAGCATAGACAGCCCTTTACACACTTTCATTTCAGACTTTTTTTTTTTTTTTTTAATTTGACCAATAAACCTGTTCTCCCTCTCTCTTTATATTCTTTCACACATCTCTTTATGACCCCTCATCTCTCTTACTCTTTCCTAGCCACTGTGAGATGTGGTCCAGTTTTCTTCCTGTCTTCCCCCTCCCTCCTTCTGTCTCTTCTTGTCTCCTTCTTTTGTGCCACCTTTCCTCATTTCACACCCTCCTCTTTAAGCTTGGTCTCTAATCACTCTGGCACTGGAGGTGTGGAGGGAGGATACACATAGTCAGGACCATTTCTGAACATTTGGGCACTCGGGGAAAAACAAAACAAAACAAAACAAAACAATGTGCATTTAATGTGTATTTGTATAGTTACATTTGCATTTGCATGTGCAGAAATTTAGCTTTCTTAATTTTTTAATATATGAAGTCATGATGTAGTTTTTCCCCCAATTCCCCAATTTTGTATATTTTTTGTATATATTAAATTGTGAGATCCTCTAGTGTTTTACTGCGTGTACACAACAGTTTTACAATGTAGAAAAAAAAACCCAGTAAAGCACTGTTTCAAATATAAGTTTTAGGTATTGGAAATAATATCTTCCACCACAAAAAGTAGTTCCAGCAGCATAGAGAAAAGAGACCACTGTTGTTTCTTAGTGGTCAGTGGAACGAGGCAGGTTTGATAAAAGTGCTTTTAAAAATACATTGTATAACACGATTTTCTCTTCATTGTCTCAGAACATATAGTTCAAAACCATATGTAATACAGTATGAAGTGCTAAAGTATTAAGTATCTAGATACTGGGTCAGTTTTAGAATGCTGGTTAATACTGATGATTTTTACCTATTAGTCTTAATCTGGGTCAGGGGAACCAGATATTTAATAACAAAATATATTCATTATGTTCAATATACCATATCTTGCAACCGGGTCTTCATGTTTCATTGTTTTTTTTTGTTTGTTTTTTTTTACAGTTGTTAGTTTAAATGTTCTCCTATATTTTTATGTAATAACTGTCTTTGTAATCTTCTCATTTGTAAGAGTGTATGCTCTTTTTTTAACAGTCAGCGCAGTTTATAGCTTCCTACTTTTTCTGTCTTTTATTTCTTAATGGTTTTATTTGGACTGCTTTAGCTTCGAAAGTCTGCAGTGTCGACTTCACGCCCTGCCTGTGCCTTTTGTCCTTGCGCATGTGAAAATGTGTGTGTGTTGTTTTTGTTTATCTCAATAAGCAGAGGGCACTAATCAGCACAGGCTCAAAGGGAAGGTGTGTGTGTGTGTGTGTGTGTGTGTGTGTGTGTGTGTGTGAGTGTGTTAGTAGCAGAGGTGTGTGCATGAGAGCAGCAAGATGGTTCAGGTGTGAAAGGAGGTGCAAGTGTGTGTGTTTGTGTGAGAGTGAGTGAGAGAGAGAGAGAGAGAGAGAGTGAGAGAGAGAGAGAGAGAGAGAGAGAGAGAGAGAGAGAGAGATGGGAGAAGAATAACAAGTTGCCTTCAGATTTAGTTTTTTTTTAACCTAGAAACAAA
>JBBPCZ010118701.1:0-10450 GCA_037974445.1 Brycinus macrolepidotus
ACTACATGTTTTTTGTTTGTGTGTGTGTGTGTGTGTGTGTGTGTGTGTGTGTGTGTGTGTGTGTGTGTGTGTGTGTGGGTGGCAGCAGAGGCAGGCGCTCTCCCAGACAGCGGCACAGGCAGAATTTGAGTGGAAACGGTAGTCTGACTGATAAGGACCGCCTTATTACTGATGGTGATGCCACATACAGGAAGTACCCAGGAGTCAACAATGTGGCCTACGTGGTAAAACTACTCAGTATAATTAAAACTCTTTTTTCCCCCCCCCGAGTAGTATATACTCACTCTACCTCTGTTTCTCCAGTCTGATGCAGATCAACTTCCTGATGCCGGTAGCCCCTCCCCCACCGATGAGGTCTTTGTTGACCCAGGGTCTCCGCCTTCTGGACCAGCTCCAGCTCCACCCAGTTACGTCCCACCTCAGCCAACCATAGAGGAGGCACGCCAGCAGATGCACTCGCTGTTGGATGATGCCTTTGCCCTGGTTTCACCCTCCTCGCAAGGCAGCTCCGCCCCTCTGACGCTGACTGGGGTTACAGCAATTACCGGAGTGGGTGGAGTCAGCCCCATTGCTCCCTCTAGTCCGTCCCCACGCCCTGTCCGTCAATGGGGCTCCTCATCCTACCCAGCAGCCCCTGTACATAGCCCCTTCTCTGCCGTGAGTAACAGTAAAACTCACTTCATCGTCCTCATTTCAGCATTTTGCTCAGATTTTATTTAAAGATTTATCTCATGTAGATTTGAATACAGATTTTTCAATTTAAGAAAGTTAAGTCCAGCATCATGTTGTCTGTCTTCTTCCATTGTAGAGGTACGCTGAGTTAGGAATGTCCCCTACATCTGTCCAGGGCTTACTGCAGAGGTGAGCTCGTAATGAAAAGGGTTTTATAATAACTTTGATCTGCTTCAAGGTATTACAAAGCTGCTGTTATGTTTATCACAACTATCTGAATTTATTAGGAATGTTATGTCTTTTTCTACATTAAAAAGCTTTGTATAGTTTAATAATTACTTACATTGCTTTGCTCACAGACTGCTTGCGTTATTAACTTTTTTTTGATGGATGGATGGATTGGCAGGCAGGCGCTGGGCTCTGGCTATCTGGTATCCGGAGAGCTACAGTCAGATCCAGGGTACTCCAGTAGGGGGCAGTATGGAGATGACCTCCCATCCTCCTCCCGACCACGACCAGTAGGGGGCAGCACAGGTATGTGTCTTTTGTGGCTTGTACAATTTATGTAGCCTGTGGCTGTTTATTCTCTTCCAGCTATAGTGTGTTTGTGTGTGTGTGCTTTGTGTCTGTGTGTGTAGGTGCACAGTTACATCAGCTGACGCAGGTGGGCTTGTCGAGTCGGATCAGTGTGTACCCTGGGGTGGGCCGTAGTGTCTCCGGCCCCTCGGGATCCAGCTGGGTCCAGTACCGGTCTGATGAAGAGGTCTCCAGGCCAGGAGCCAACCGTGAGACTGTGAGTCTGCAAGCACAAACAAGGCATATAGCACAAATAGGATAAACACACACACACACAGACACACACACACACACACACTACTTGAATCATCATAAACATTACAAAAATCAAAGTGTAGCATGTTTGATCAGAGATGTTTAGAAAATACTACCTTTAAACCAGTATATACCAACAATAGAAGCAACATGACACACTGCTGTCACTCGCTATTTAGTCAATAGTGGGGTGGGTGTTGACATCCACTGTCCCTCAGGCAGAAACAGGCTGCTGCGAAACAGGCTGCTGTGGAGATTTTTCCTAAGGTGACTTTTTTTGTTGGAACTGCTGTGTTTAAAAATGAATTCATCTCTCATGTTTTGGAATACTGAACTAGCAAGTGTGTGAATATTGTTTTGACAGATTCGTTTTCCGTGAGTAGTCAAGATTTTTGGTTCTATCTAACCCTGGATTTTCTGAAGTTTGGGATTTCAGTTCAGCTCTTAGACCAGTCAGGACATCACCACCACATTATGTATGTAGGTCAGGAGAGCAAAAGTTTAAAATACTGCCCATGGACGATCAGTTTATCATGCATAGGCCACACCAGCAATGCATAATGTTAAAGCCACAGTTAACTAAACGAGCTGGGAAAAACACATTGTTGCACACCAGGTCCACTCCCTCTTGTACCTATTGGCGGTGGGTTTTTTTAGTCCTGCCACACTGCAAAAACTGTTCAACAATTGTTTGCAAACCCAGTCGGGATCCCTGTCTAGGTTGAACATGAACTGTGAGACAAGCCCTTCATAAGTGTGATTATTTTGTAATTATTCATTCATTCATTCATTTTCTGTAACCGCAGAGTTTTATAATTATTATTATATTTACTCCACCCACTATTTGCTGCCACTTCTCTTCGGAGCCTGTGTTGAATTCTGGCAAAATTCCAACATCAAAACGTCCATTAATATCCAGTGTGTTGCGCTTGTACACAGCTAATCGATCAGATGATCAGGGGCTGAGTATCATTTAAAAATTCGATTTTTGTGGTCGTTTTTATAGCAACCACACAATAACAGTTCGCATTTTCTCGCGGAAATGCATCTAGTTTCTTTTGTATTTGGCTGCTTTTGTCTTGTTTGGTGATCTGATTGGCTGTGTTTGGTTTATAAGCACTCCGAGATGAATAGATCAGCAATAGAGTAATTTGTAAATGGTATGCCCTTCATTATATCTCAGGCCACGCCCCCCCACATATACATCCTCTCATCCAAGCCCTGCACTCATCTTTTCCTTTTTCATGCCTCCCTTTTTCCTCAATTCACTTCCATTAACTTTTTGGCCATATTTAAATAAATAGAGTTCTGTTCATTAGTACTTCACCACACATCCACAAAGCTTCATATGGCACAGACCGGCCACTTTATTAGAAACACCAGTTTATCTGGGGCATGCACAGCAGGCCCATCTCAAAATTTCTTCAGGAATTTTTTTCTCTAGCGTTGTTCTTTATTATAGGCATTGTTTACTGGGAAATGTGAAGTATTTACATATAATTCGCTATATGGGGACAATCATCTTGTCTCTTTTGTTCCAACAGATTCTGATGATCCGATTGTCTGTTTTCTTTATAAGCACTCTGAGATGAATAGATTAGCAGTAGAGTCAATTGTAAATGGAATGTTCTTTATTATATTGTTGTTTATTATAGGCATTGTTTATTAGGAAATGTGAAGCATTTATATATAATTTGTTACATGGAGACATTAATATAATCTCTTTTATTCCAACAGATCCTGTCATTCCCAGAGTACTCCTCATCTCCCGTATTCCAGATGCCCAGGACGTCCCTGAGAGACCCTCTCACCCCACAGGCTCACTTGGACCCTCCCACACCAGGCTATGCTGCCCCGGAGGAGTCCTCTCCGTCCCCTCAGTCCTCTGCGTCTCTCATCAAGGCCATCAGGGAGGAGCTGCAGAGACTGTCGCAGAAGCAGGCGGCTGTGGCCAGCTACCACAGCTGAGACCCGCCCCACCGAACCCCCTCCCTCGTTATCCTCCGTCCACGGCTGGCCAAGCTGTGTGATGCTAGTTTAAAGATGCTGACTAATCTATAATTAAACACGGCTGCTAGAGGTGACACAGCTTTGTTTATACCCCATTTCTGTACCCGACCACAGCTTGGCTGGCTGGACTCAATCACAAGGAGACGTACTACCCATGTAGAGATCTCACGTTTAGGCCCTCACTTCTAGCACATCCACAAACCAGGTTACCACGGACCCATGTTAACCTTCACCATCACTGAAGAAAAACACCCACAGGTGTACTATAGACCTCTCCAATTTACTCCTCACTAACTTATAATACAAGACCCCCCTTCCCCCCAACAAATATCCATAGAAGCTTCTCTCTCTTAAATTGCATGCTTGGAGAGAGCAGTGAAACAGAAGAGTGACCTTTGCTATGTGACACCCGTCCCTTCTTCAGTGCCATTTCTACATGTCCGTCAAAGTGCTTCCTACAGAAGGGTCATTGTCCAGCCCCTCGACTTCCTCTGGTGCTAAACCTCATTTCCTCTTTCCACTCTCATGCCATCCAGTGGCCAAACCCAAAACCTCTGAAGTAGCATCCTGTCCTCCTTTGTTCTTATTTTCTTGATTTTTTTACATTGTATGGGTTTTTTTGATCATTTGAAATGGGTAAACCATTAAGGATTAGTCCGCTGTGGGTGAACAGCTGATGCTCACTTGTCGTTTCTGCACAGTTCAAAGCTGGTATGGATGCTGCCTTACTGCAGTGGTTACCGTCCCTCATTCAGAGTTTACTTAAACTAGAAAGCTTCCTTGTGTTTCAGTGCACTTTTTAACATGCTCTTGACAACTTCCTCTAGCACACATCAAGTCAAGTTTATTTATCAGAATCATAGCACAGATCTTGGAGGAAATTGCTCATGTTACGACTGCACAGACACAGAGAGACACAGAGACAAGAACAATATAAAATATAAAGTCTAAATAAAATCCAAGAAAAAATAAAAAATCTGCAGAAAAACCTCAATATGAAAAAAACTGTGCTATATGCACAAATGATATATAGCATATGTAGCCCATTATCATACACAAACATCAGTCAATGTGCTTTACAGGAATAGAATAAAAATATTAATAAATCGGGAAACATAAAAATAGTGAACATAAATAAAGTGAAAGAAAGAATAAAAGAAATAAAAGAATGCATAGAAAATCAATAAAAAGATTTAAAGTGCAATGGACTAAAAGTGAGAACTTGCAGTTAATGCTGACAATTTGGAGAAAATATCTAATTGCTATTTTTTGACCAATATTACAACTGCAATTGAAATTTTCTCCCATAAATTAAAGTTCCAGGCTTGTTTTCTTTATTATAAGACAGCCAGTTTATCACCTTTCTGGTAGGGTTGGTTTGAATTTTATCAGATCCGGTTCTTAACGATTCCCCATTTTGATTCCATAAAGAAAATCGTATGTTTAAATAACAAAAAATATCTTTATTCTGAGCACTCAGGATGTCCCAGCAGCAATGGTAAAGTAAAATACTAAAAATACTAAAGTGCAGTGCACAACACCTGCCTGCAACCAAACCAAAACACAAAGTCAGCTTCAGCAACAGTCTATGTTAAATATTTGGTTCGGTTGCTTGTACAGTCCCTTTATGCAGCTTATTAGTTTCATTCATGTACTGGACACTACCTTATCTTTTCCTTATCTAGGGTAGTGAACCCACACTTTGAGCGTTTGAAACAATCCATGTTTGAGGCTGGCATACATTCTAGCCTTTTTTAAACAATTACATAAGTTTTACATTATTTCAGTGTTAATAAGTTGATGCATGACATATTCACCTAAAACAGGTCCTGACAGATAGTCACACGTCTTTGCAGATAAGTAGATATTTAAAAAAAAAAAAAAAACTGGGTACCTGGTACCGGGTATTTTCTTATTTTCGGTTATAATTTGAAAACCTACATTCGTTTCCCAACCCTACTTTTCACCTTGAATGCCAAATGTAGTGTGCCAGACACCCAGTTACTTGTTGGATTGTCATATCCATACCATGTGGGTGTTTGTTTACTTATTGATCCAGCACATCTCCAGGCAGAGCTCCATCTCTGGGTTATTAGGTTTAGATTTGCTGTTGACAGTGTAGGCTGTGGTTAAAATTGCAACTCTTGCAATTTGAAAATTATGCCTTTTTCAAATTGGAATTTTGATATAAAATGGATTATCTTTTAGCCCTAGTCAGTACAAGGGGCGAAGTGGATAACATACATGAAGTCTGACATACATGCACTTTCTGAATAACTGCTGTGGTTGGATTCAGCTTCAGGTTTATAATAGTAACTGGGGTACAAGGCTCTTCATTTTCATCTGTGTAGACCCTAGTTTGCTAACTATGAGGTCAGCAGAGTAAAATAAAGTCGCATGAGCACTCGTGCTGTCATATAAACTACCGAGAACTTCAGGCCGGCATGAATGTGGCAAGTTGAATATTATAATTTTTAAAAATTATTTTCATTTTTCTTGCTTGTAGATGGCTGGCTGCTTGAAAAAAGAAATGACATCAAATTTCAAAGATTTTTGAACATTTTTTTCTCCTGAAGTCTTCACCTATGTTGTCTCAATTCCTCAACCATCTAAAAGATCTTCTAACAGACTTCACTTGAGCAAATACAGTAATGGAGAGGAGTTTAAAAAGTCAAAGGCATGTTAAACACAGTCCTGAACCAGAAAGATTGAGTAGTTGAAGCTGGTGTGTTAAAAACATACAAAACATACAAAACAAACACATCTAGAATTTACTTCAAAAATTATATCTTTTTCCTATATCGAAAAGTATATATAATCTCATTATGAGATTTTTCAGCCTGTTTCTTCATGTTTTACATAGTTTGTCATTTTTCCCACGCAAAGTAATAAGATAAGTTCACTAGATAAAATGACTTGAAAATAAGTAAAAACATGTAGAAATAGATCTTACGAAGTCTTATAATATACTGGGTTGCCAAGTGGCACAACTCTGAGTGTTAATTTTATAATGACTATCCCAGCAATCTGTGGCCAGGAGTCTCATGGATGTTCAGACATGCAGAGCACAATGAAAGGCCCTGTCTTTCTCACCTTCAGTGAGTGAGATACTTGCCAATATGGGCAACTGTTAGCTGATGTATCAAAATTGGTGGTTAGTGTTTTCCTCCAAGCCTGTTGAGTTGTCCGTTATGTTTTCCATTATCAGTCTTTTGAAAAGGTGCAGTGGCTTAATGCATCTCGGAGGAATCGTAGAGGGAGCCAGCCCTTAACCTCCCCCCAATTTTGGTGGAATTGTGTGATTGGAGATCTAGCTAGTGGGTGGGAATCAGACTAAATTGAGGAGAAAATTGTTCAAACACCCCCCCCCACCCCCCGAGATACCGAGATGTGAGTATTGTTGTATGTTTCAGTTCCTTTCACTCATTTAGAAGTGTTCACACCATTTCAAGTGAACTCTGCAGGAAGAGGGTCGGTATTCACTGCCTTACAGAGTTGTTGTCCGTGGTCACAGCCTTCTGTCGTGACTGTAAATGAACGAGACCCCGTGGGCTGCTGATCTTGAGCTCCTCCCCCTGGAGCTGCAGAGCTCCCCCCTCAGTCGCAGCCCAAGAGAGGACCCTCACCCTCAAGATGCCAAAACTTTTACACAGTCCAGAGAAGGATTCAGCCTCGAGGAAGCGAAGGAAGCGCGTTCGCCCGGTCACCGTGCCGTCTGTCCAGGAGGCTGGCATGCTTTCTATGTTGGGCTTGTCTCTTTTTTCGTTCTGCCTGTGGTTCGTGAGCGTTTGGCTGTGCCAAGAGCCGGTGTGTGTGTTCGTTTAGAGTAGAGGCTTCGAGTCGCGCTTTTCACCTCGAGTGGATATTGCTCAGTTTACAGCTGTTTGTTTTGCACATTCTTCATCTTTGCACATTATTATCATGGTGGCAATGCTTTGCTCGAGCGAGCAGAATCAATGTTAAGGGTTTACCTGGAAAAGAAAGAGAGAAAAATTATAAATGGTACTTATATAGATATATACAGATTGAAATTCTTCTTAAAATATATGAATTACATATTGATGTATACCCCATGAGCACAATATTATTGTATGTGTATGACCATATTAGATTTTATTTATTTTTATTACTATAAGAATATTAAATATTTAAAGAAAATGTTGGATGAAGTATTGGAATGGGATATTAAAAAAAAAAAAGACCAAAACACTGTTGAGGCGTACAGATGGTTGAACTCAGTAATTCAGTAATCAGTCTGTTTGTGATTCCATGTATAACAATCATGTGGATTTTTTTCCTGGTTGCTGTGATGAGGTGGTTTTAAGGCCCTGTTCTGTATTGTGTTGTACATGAGGCCAAATCTTTCTTCTCTCTCTCCCCCCCTCTCTATCTCTCTTTCTCAGTTATCATTTTTGAACTCTTTCTTGATTCCTGCCTTTTAGTCTTTCTTTCTCGTTCTCATTTTCTCTCCTTCTCACCCTCACCAGACCTGTCATTCTTTCTATCATCTGATCTCTCTTAAATTCTCTCACTCTCTCTCTCACCATCGATTTATTTCTTTCTTTAGAGCTTTCTCTGCCACTTAATTTGTTTCTCTCTCTCTCTCTCTCTCTCTCTCCGTGGAGCTCTCTTGATTTCACTGTCGCTCTTTTCCATTCTCTTTTGAGCTCTTTCTCTCTCTTTCATTTTCTTTCTCTCTCACTCTTGAGCTGTTTCTCGCTCTCTCTATCTTTCACTCTTTTTCGCTTTCTCTCCCTCCTGATTTGTTTCTCTCTCTCTCTCTCTCCCTCTTTCTCTGTGGAAGTCTCTTGATTTCACTCTCACTCTTTTAAGCTCTTTCCCCTTCTGTTTCTGTCCCCCCCCTCTCTCTCTATTCTCGTCTGAGCTCTCTTTCATTTTCTTTCTCTCTCACTTTTGAGCTGTTTCTCTTCATCTCTTTCTCCTCTCTCCCTCTCACTCTCTCCTCTCTTTCTCTCTCTCTGTCTCTCAGTTGAAGTGATACACCCCAGCAGGCCTTAAGTCGCTCCGCATGTGGAATGATGCTTTTTTTTTTCCATCATTTGATTTAATGTGTTAATGTTTTGATGGGCATGCTAATATATACAGCTTAAAAAAAGAAATGTTTAGAAACAATGTGTGAAAAGCAAGCTTGATAGATTTTGTTCAACATGAGTGAATACTGTGTTCTGGTATAAGAGACTAACCACGAGCGCTCAAAGCACAGAGAAAACCATCTCCGTCATCGGGACAAAAAAGAAGCTTCAGTATTTTGCCGTTTATAAACCTGAGGTGAATAATATTTTTTGAAACCATTCAAAAGTCAGTATTTAAACTATAGAGAGAGATCTAATAATATGTATATGGACCTATATTTCTCCACATTTGAAAACGCAACGTGTAGAGGCAAACGTCATTGCTAGGACCCTCCTCTTCATCAGCCATCTGCAAAGACCACGTGGAAGAAAGTGTGTTTTCCTGCAGGCACTGCGACCCGTCCATCAGGAATGTTTTCAGTCAGAAGCAAAGGTTAAACTGTTGTTCCTTTGTTTATACTGCTACATGTAATGTTTCCAGCCACTTGACCGTTATGGTGCTATTCAACAGGGTGTGTGTTTGTGTGTGTGTGTGTGTGTGTGTTTACTTAATAATGACCACGGCAAATGTGTAAGACCAGTAGAACCTTACTGTTAAATGAATCATATCAACAGCAAAGTAAATGTATAAACTATGGGGGAAAAAAAAACACAATTCATACTGAATATTTTTGGGCTTATTTGTGTGTGTGTTTGTGTGTGTGTATGTGTGTGTGTGTGTGTGTGTGTGTGTGTGTGTGTTTGACAGAGTGAGAAATGACTCCCTTTGTCCCTATATGAGTGCCATTGAGGAGGCCATGGAAACGTTAATGAAAACAATGTTCATTTTTATTCTGTTTATTGGTTCCTGCGACATCTCTATTCAACTTTCATGTTCACAGATTTTTCCTCGCCAGCACCGAGGAGATCTTCTCTTTCCTTTTGTTTTTTTCCTCCCCCCGTCTCTTTATTCCATCTCTCTCTTGGTCCCTGCAAACCTGCATCCCTGTATTTGATGTGTACCGTCTCTAGATTGTTGTGTAAATTGAACATGGGATAATAAATGATGTGCATTGGAACTAGCACGTTTTCCGCGTTGTGTGCTGCAGATTTACAGGCCTTTGGAGGTCATACTGATTGACCTTTACAGTGGTTAGTTCAAATGCAACGTCAGGTGAACTGGAACTGGCCTCCAGTCAGTCCGCTGAGCAGTAAATTAACTGACCACACCTTGTGAACAGGTTCAAATGTCCTGTCGACTCACTGCTACTGGATAAACAAGCACAAGGCCGAGTAAGCATGTTTGGCCAGGAGGCAGACGCCTGCTTTAACTGAACAGCTAGATTCTAGATGAGGCTTTTAAAATGTATTTTTATTGCACAATTGGCCGTTATTTTCTTTGCTACCCAAAACCACCACTGAACCTACACATCTTTATAAGTTATATGTAATGTTGGTTATATGTAATAATGGTAAAATAAGGTGAAGCTGAAAGAGCACATTTTCTTTTAATACTATATTCCACCATGAGAAGGTTAAAGAAAAATTGAATAGAAAACAGTGTCTCAGACATCAAGTAACATAGCCCCTCTAAAGGCTTAACAACAGACTTTCAAACGTTTTATGAAAGCCTATTGTTAAGCATTGGAAAGTTGTTGAGTGAACAACTATTCATGAGAATATGTCAAATAAAATAAATTTCCCTTATAACATGGAAAGAATCTGTAACAGAGCATGCCTGACATCCTATCAAGTGGACAAACCTGTTTTTCAGGTTTCTTAGACATTCCAAGACATTTTGGACAATGCCATGCTTCCAACTTTGTGGACCCAGTTTGGGGAAGAACCTTTTCTATTCCAGCATG
>JBBPCZ010118712.1:0-10450 GCA_037974445.1 Brycinus macrolepidotus
CATCCAACACCTTTGGGATGAACTGGAACGGAGATTGCGAGCCAGGCCTTCTCGTCCAACATCAGTCCCTGACCTCACAAATGCTCTACAGAATGAATGGACACAAATTCCCACAGAAACACTCCAAAATCTTGTGGAAAGCCGCTGTTCTAGCTGGACCAACTCCATATTATGGACCAACTCCATATTAAAGTCTATGTACTTGAATGCCATGTCATCAAAGTCCCTGGTGGTGTAATGGTCAGGCTTCCCAATACTTTTGTCCATATAGTGTACGTTTTCTTTTACACCATGTGGACGGCTGGGTGCGTGTGCCTCGCTTACCTGGGGAAGAGAAGGCACCAGGATGCGCTATGGAGAGAAGGCAAACCGGCAGAGGCAGTGCGATGCACTGAGCAACGTTCTGTTAGGAAACCTTGGGTCCTGGCATTTATGTTATTCACAAGCTACTTTTACATGTACCACCCACCTAAACATTATTAATGTTAACAGTTTGAAAATATGAGTATAGTTTATGATATAGCACATAAACTCTGTGGCAACATGTATAAAGCTGGCAGCTAAAAGCTCATAAAAGGACATTTAGAGATTTAAATAATTTGCACATAAACCTACTCTGACAAACACATGACTAATAAATTGCTTCCTAGCTGTTGGTTAGTCCTCAGTGCACCACAGATATTACACTTTAGTTCCCCCAAACTAAATGTTTAGGCATCCATGCATAAAGGTATAGTGATATTTGCCCTTGTACTAAGTGATGGTGAGAGAGGGAGAGGGGAGGCATGGCCAGCTGCAGATCACTAAGCCAAATAAACACCAACCCCACCAGCAGCCAGTCAGAGAGGAGTGTGTAAATTGGATTTGGGTGAAGGAGTCAGGTGAGGTGCTGGCATTGGGCTGCATGGAGAATGACATACTTGGGGAAAAAAACCTCGTGTGTGTGTGTGTGTGTGTGTGTGTGTGTGTGTGTGTGTGTGTAATCCTCGTTTGGATGCTAAAAGAAGCAGGGGAGACAGATTTTTGAAAGTGTGAACAGATTTTAGATCACACGTCTCAATTATCATGATCTTTCTTAAGCTTTCAAAGTCAGCCCACTAGCTCGCTCCCTCTCTCCTTTTTTCTCACCCTCTTTTCCTTCCTCACATTCCCATTCTGCTTCTCTCTCTCTCTTTCTCTCTCTCTCTCTCTCTCTCTCTCTCTCTCTCTCTCTCCTTCTCTAAAAGTGAGGTGGCTAAGTATAGAGCTGAAGGGTGAAAGAATAAGCATGATAATGTGATGATTCAGAAGTCAAGGTGCTGATGATAATTATTATTATTTCAACAAAGACTCTTTGTCACTCTCTGCTGTGCCCACCCCCTTCTTGCTTGAATGTGTGTGTGTGTGTGTGTGTGTGTGTGTGTGTATGGGAGGGAGGTTTCTCCCACTCAAGAAGGTCTTGCTGTCCTTGTTTGACAAGAACAGCTATATGTGCAAGGAGAAGACAATAGAGGACTAAAAGACCAATGTGTCTTTGAATTTTTGAGAGAAAGATGAATCAAGAGACTGTAGTAGTGCATATCTAGGGCTTCTCATATCTGTTTGTAATAAAGATCAACAAGGTAGGCATACGGCTTTAACTTGAGGTTCAAAGAGCTTGGATGTGTGAGTCACAAAAGCATGATGGTAGTCAGAGCTACACTAGTTAACACAGGCATCTTGGAGTCACCATACACTTAAAAGTAGTTTGCGATACAGATCTAGGTCAGAAATGTCTATAAATGAGAAACCCACCTCTATATCTGACAGTCTCCTTATGTGATTTCTAATTGTTTGTTAATGCTAAGCTAACACTGGTGCACATTACCTTTTTGTCGTTCTAGACTAATCATGACCATTTGTAGCTTGTAAATGTATTCCATATGTTTTATTTGAACTTCATAACGGACAGTAACATTTTGCCGTGTTGCAGTTTTACAATTATTCTTTTAGTAAAGATCGCTGGTGTAAAGATGTCACAATTTTCCATTTCTAACAACTGACTGAAACGTTGCTTGACTGTGGCTCATATTTTTTTATCAGGACTTCCAATGTTTTTCTCACGAAACTGATCCCACACATTCCACTGATTCCACTGTCACTTTCTAATTATGCCGGTGGTGAATCAGACACAGAAGGTCTGTCCAATGGGAGAGCTTGTTTAGCTATATATATTTAAATCTGAGGGTTCCCCACTGGTACGTTGGTGATGAATGATAAACCATGTCTCATACATCAATCAGCCACAACATGAAAACCACTGACAGGTGAAATGAATAACATTGATTACCTTGAGACAGTGGCACCTGTCAAGGGGTGGAATATATTAGCAAGTGAACAGTCAGTTCTTGAAGTTGATTTGTTGTAAGAAAAATGAGCAACCATAAAGATCTGAGCGACTTTAACAAGGGACAAATTGTGATGGCTAGACAATTGGGTCAGAGCATCTCCAGCATTTTCCCGGTATGCAATGGTACCTACCAAAAAAGGTCCAAGAAAAGACAACCAGTGAACAAGCAACAGGGTCATGGGTGCCCACAGAAGTACATGAGGAGCAAAGGCTTGCCCATCTGGTCTTTTCCCAAAGAAGAGCTGTTGTAACACAAATTGCTGAAAAAGTTACTGCTAGTGAATATTGAAATGTTTCAGAACACACAGAACATTGCAGCAATTGCTGCAAAGGAGTACCCATGCTAATATGAGTGCCCATGCTAATCCCTGTCCACTGCCAAAAGCACCTATATTGGGCACATAAACACCAGAACTGGACCATGGAATAATGGAAGAAGATGGCCTATTCTGATGAATCATGTTTTCTATTCCATCATGTGCGTCACTTACCTGGGAAAGAGATGGCATCAGGATGCACTGTGGGAGAAAGGCAAACCAGTGGAGGCAGTGTGATACTCTGGACAATGTTCTACTGGGAAACCTTGGTTTCTGGCATTTAGGTGGCCGTTGCTTTGACACATACCACCTACCTAAACATTGTTGCAGAAGTAGTACCCTCCTTCATGGTAGCAGTATTCCCAAATGGCAGTGGCCTCTTTCAGCAGGATAATGCGCCCACAGAACTGTTCGAGAATGGTTGAACATTACAAACAGTTCAGTTAGTGTTGATTCCAAATTCCCGACATCTCAGTCTGATCGAGCATCTGTGGAATGTGCTGGTCAAACTAGTTCCATGGAGGACCCACTTTGCAACTTGGAAGAATAAAAAGATCTGCTGCTAACGTCTTGGTGCCAGATACCACAGGACACCTTCAAAGGTCTCGATGGGTCAGAATTGTTTTAGCAGCATGAACTGGACCTTTACAGTATTAGGCAGATGGTTTTAATGTTGGTTTAATGATGGTTTTAGTGTTAACAAGTCAATGCTATTTTAATGGTTGATTTTATCAAACCAAACGACGATCACCCATCTGTTCATTTTTATCTACCTCTTTTTGTACCTGCGTTTTCACAGCCTCACAGGCGAGACTGAGGCAGAGGCAGAGGTGCCCTTTCATCTTCACTGTGTTGTGTCCCAAGCACAGGAGCAGTTTTTCCTTAAAAGAAAGGAGAGATTATGTGCTAATATCTGCGACATGCACCGCCGCACAGCAGCCACGCCTGTTAAACACCTGCCAGTCACTAATATTTCTTAAAACTGTGTTGCATCTGACACAGTCACATGAACAAAGAATCCTTCAGCTGTTACTGAATTGGAAGGCGAGAATAAAGCAAGAATAATTCCCTTCTTCCACAAGTCGCCGCTTCACCAGTGGGAAGTTCCTTTTCAAACTCCTCTCTCTCTCTTTCTCTTTTATTCCCCTTGTCATTCTCTTTCTGTCCTCCCTGCCACTCATCTCTTCCTCTGCGAGACAGAGGACCTTTTCGAAAAAAAAAAAAACTTCTCTTCTTTGCTCTACTTTCTCTACATACTACGCACAGCTCTCTCCCTTTACCTTCTCTCTCCACTCCCTCCTCTCGTATTAATAAACTGTTCAAAAGAACATTTGTTTTATTGGTTTAGTTATACAATGCACAATGCACAAGTAAAAAAAAATAAAAATAAAAGATTTCCCACTTGTGGGACTAATAAAGGTTTATCTTATCTTATCTTATCAGTTAACTGCAATCTTCTTATATTTCCAACCAAAAATTATTCATTCATGAAAGCATTCATAAAAATGTACATGTTCCAGAATTTCTAAACCTAAAGGATTTAACAGAGGGATTTCCTAATGCATTGCTCATATCTGGATGTATACCATATTTTGTAAGAAATATTCATTAAACAGGGATTTCAATAATTGGTAAAATCTGTAAAAATTTCACTGTAAAATAAAATCTTACAATAACCTCTTTAAATCTTTTCTAGAGTGTGTCTTGACAATAAAATGCACATTTTACATCATCCAATGTTAGATTTTTGGTTTTAAAAATATGCAAATATATGCACGTTTAAGTAGATAATGTCTCATTTGCGTATCTACATATATGTTTTTACAAAACCTCCAGTACAAAATTATGGTATTGTCATAAAACCTTTCTTTGGTACTGAATATAACTTTTCCTGGGAGTACAGAGGCAGTTTGCCATCAGATGGAGCTGGCATCCCTACACCCTTAAAAGCATGGGCTTTTCAAGACTTTCTTTCAAGAAGTGAAGGTTACATTCTTAAAGACAAGGGTCCCAGAAAGTATCCTAAAGAATTTTTCAATTAATAGTTCTTAAAACAACCATTTATGTACGTGAGGTGAGAGTGTGAAGAACCTTTTCAAAATCTTTCTCTTTGCTCTCCTTCTAATGTAGAAAGACCCTAAATTTGGTAAAAAAATAAAAAAATAAAAAAATAAATCTTTACATTATGTGTAAAATCACAGTCACATACAATCAACAAAAATGATTCTTCAGGGATTTAATATGGTTATTCTATGGCATCACGCAAAGAGCTTTGTCTGGTTCCTTTTAAAATCCATTTAACCATCCATGCACTCCGATGTTTCTTTGAGTTGTCAAAGAAACATCGAAGTGCACAAAAGGTTAAACGGTTCTTTTTTATGATGGAAAACTGGTTCTTCAAAGACCCTTAAAAATGGTTCTACAGCACCAGAAAGGGTTCCACTGCTGTTGCCATTCAAATAACCTTACTGGAATTATGTAGAACCCTTTTTGTTAAGTTGGAGCCTCTCCTGCACTGCAGTTCTGTGTTTTCCCCTGCTGAGTTAAATCATTAACTGATCGTCAGTCCTTTTAGAGCTGAACCAGGAGGGATAGGGCTGAGAAAACACACGAAACAAAGGGATGTCTAAGACTAGATTTGGAAGAACAGAGCTGGGTGCAATGATGTGATGATGGTGGGTTACATCCAGACCTCAAAGGAAAAAGTAAAACATTCTTATTCATAGTATGTCACATATATTGTCTGTTTGCAGTGGAGTTTGTTTTTGTGATTTTCTGTTTAAACTCTCCGGTATTAAATTATAGTGTTTTTTTTTTTTCGTGTGCAGAAAATGTACATTGAAATGCTTGTTGTGAGGTTCAAGGTACTGTACAGCTGTGCAATACAATACAGGTTCTCAACAATGAAACTGATCTGTTTGTGTCTTTCTCTATTCTCTCTCTCTCTCTCTCTAAAAGTGAGGTGGCTAAGTATAGAGCTGAAGGGTGAAAGAATAAGCATGATAATGTGATGATTCAGAAGTCAAGGTGCTGATGATAATTATTATTATTTCAACAAAGACTCTTTGTCACTCTCTGCTGTGCCCACCCCCTTCTTGCTTGAATGTGTGTGTGTGTGTGTGTGTGTGTGTGTGTGTATGGGAGGGAGGTTTCTCCCACTCAAGAAGGTCTTGCTGTCCTTGTTTGACAAGAACAGCTATATGTGCAAGGAGAAGACAATAGAGGACTAAAAGACCAATGTGTCTTTGAATTTTTGAGAGAAAGATGAATCAAGAGACTGTAGTAGTGCATATCTAGGGCTTCTCATATCTGTTTGTAATAAAGATCAACAAGGTAGGCATACGGCTTTAACTTGAGGTTCAAAGAGCTTGGATGTGTGAGTCACAAAAGCATGATGGTAGTCAGAGCTACACTAGTTAACACAGGCATCTTGGAGTCACCATACACTTAAAAGTAGTTTGCGATACAGATCTAGGTCAGAAATGTCTATAAATGAGAAACCCACCTCTATATCTGACAGTCTCCTTATGTGATTTCTAATTGTTTGTTAATGCTAAGCTAACACTGGTGCACATTACCTTTTTGTCGTTCTAGACTAATCATGACCATTTGTAGCTTGTAAATGTATTCCATATGTTTTATTTGAACTTCATAACGGACAGTAACATTTTGCCGTGTTGCAGTTTTACAATTATTCTTTTAGTAAAGATCGCTGGTGTAAAGATGTCACAATTTTCCATTTCTAACAACTGACTGAAACGTTGCTTGACTGTGGCTCATATTTTTTTATCAGGACTTCCAATGTTTTTCTCACGAAACTGATCCCACACATTCCACTGATTCCACTGTCACTTTCTAATTATGCCGGTGGTGAATCAGACACAGAAGGTCTGTCCAATGGGAGAGCTTGTTTAGCTATATATATTTAAATCTGAGGGTTCCCCACTGGTACGTTGGTGATGAATGATAAACCATGTCTCATACATCAATCAGCCACAACATGAAAACCACTGACAGGTGAAATGAATAACATTGATTACCTTGAGACAGTGGCACCTGTCAAGGGGTGGAATATATTAGCAAGTGAACAGTCAGTTCTTGAAGTTGATTTGTTGTAAGAAAAATGAGCAACCATAAAGATCTGAGCGACTTTAACAAGGGACAAATTGTGATGGCTAGACAATTGGGTCAGAGCATCTCCAGCATTTTCCCGGTATGCAATGGTACCTACCAAAAAAGGTCCAAGAAAAGACAACCAGTGAACAAGCAACAGGGTCATGGGTGCCCACAGAAGTACATGAGGAGCAAAGGCTTGCCCATCTGGTCTTTTCCCAAAGAAGAGCTGTTGTAACACAAATTGCTGAAAAAGTTACTGCTAGTGAATATTGAAATGTTTCAGAACACACAGAACATTGCAGCAATTGCTGCAAAGGAGTACCCATGCTAATATGAGTGCCCATGCTAATCCCTGTCCACTGCCAAAAGCACCTATATTGGGCACATAAACACCAGAACTGGACCATGGAATAATGGAAGAAGATGGCCTATTCTGATGAATCATGTTTTCTATTCCATCATGTGCGTCACTTACCTGGGAAAGAGATGGCATCAGGATGCACTGTGGGAGAAAGGCAAACCAGTGGAGGCAGTGTGATACTCTGGACAATGTTCTACTGGGAAACCTTGGTTTCTGGCATTTAGGTGGCCGTTGCTTTGACACATACCACCTACCTAAACATTGTTGCAGAAGTAGTACCCTCCTTCATGGTAGCAGTATTCCCAAATGGCAGTGGCCTCTTTCAGCAGGATAATGCGCCCACAGAACTGTTCGAGAATGGTTGAACATTACAAACAGTTCAGTTAGTGTTGATTCCAAATTCCCGACATCTCAGTCTGATCGAGCATCTGTGGAATGTGCTGGTCAAACTAGTTCCATGGAGGACCCACTTTGCAACTTGGAAGAATAAAAAGATCTGCTGCTAACGTCTTGGTGCCAGATACCACAGGACACCTTCAAAGGTCTCGATGGGTCAGAATTGTTTTAGCAGCATGAACTGGACCTTTACAGTATTAGGCAGATGGTTTTAATGTTGGTTTAATGATGGTTTTAGTGTTAACAAGTCAATGCTATTTTAATGGTTGATTTTATCAAACCAAACGACGATCACCCATCTGTTCATTTTTATCTACCTCTTTTTGTACCTGCGTTTTCACAGCCTCACAGGCGAGACTGAGGCAGAGGCAGAGGTGCCCTTTCATCTTCACTGTGTTGTGTCCCAAGCACAGGAGCAGTTTTTCCTTAAAAGAAAGGAGAGATTATGTGCTAATATCTGCGACATGCACCGCCGCACAGCAGCCACGCCTGTTAAACACCTGCCAGTCACTAATATTTCTTAAAACTGTGTTGCATCTGACACAGTCACATGAACAAAGAATCCTTCAGCTGTTACTGAATTGGAAGGCGAGAATAAAGCAAGAATAATTCCCTTCTTCCACAAGTCGCCGCTTCACCAGTGGGAAGTTCCTTTTCAAACTCCTCTCTCTCTCTTTCTCTTTTATTCCCCTTGTCATTCTCTTTCTGTCCTCCCTGCCACTCATCTCTTCCTCTGCGAGACAGAGGACCTTTTCGAAAAAAAAAAAAACTTCTCTTCTTTGCTCTACTTTCTCTACATACTACGCACAGCTCTCTCCCTTTACCTTCTCTCTCCACTCCCTCCTCTCGTATTAATAAACTGTTCAAAAGAACATTTGTTTTATTGGTTTAGTTATACAATGCACAATGCACAAGTAAAAAAAAATAAAAATAAAAGATTTCCCACTTGTGGGACTAATAAAGGTTTATCTTATCTTATCTTATCAGTTAACTGCAATCTTCTTATATTTCCAACCAAAAATTATTCATTCATGAAAGCATTCATAAAAATGTACATGTTCCAGAATTTCTAAACCTAAAGGATTTAACAGAGGGATTTCCTAATGCATTGCTCATATCTGGATGTATACCATATTTTGTAAGAAATATTCATTAAACAGGGATTTCAATAATTGGTAAAATCTGTAAAAATTTCACTGTAAAATAAAATCTTACAATAACCTCTTTAAATCTTTTCTAGAGTGTGTCTTGACAATAAAATGCACATTTTACATCATCCAATGTTAGATTTTTGGTTTTAAAAATATGCAAATATATGCACGTTTAAGTAGATAATGTCTCATTTGCGTATCTACATATATGTTTTTACAAAACCTCCAGTACAAAATTATGGTATTGTCATAAAACCTTTCTTTGGTACTGAATATAACTTTTCCTGGGAGTACAGAGGCAGTTTGCCATCAGATGGAGCTGGCATCCCTACACCCTTAAAAGCATGGGCTTTTCAAGACTTTCTTTCAAGAAGTGAAGGTTACATTCTTAAAGACAAGGGTCCCAGAAAGTATCCTAAAGAATTTTTCAATTAATAGTTCTTAAAACAACCATTTATGTACGTGAGGTGAGAGTGTGAAGAACCTTTTCAAAATCTTTCTCTTTGCTCTCCTTCTAATGTAGAAAGACCCTAAATTTGGTAAAAAAATAAAAAAATAAAAAAATAAATCTTTACATTATGTGTAAAATCACAGTCACATACAATCAACAAAAATGATTCTTCAGGGATTTAATATGGTTATTCTATGGCATCACGCAAAGAGCTTTGTCTGGTTCCTTTTAAAATCCATTTAACCATCCATGCACTCCGATGTTTCTTTGAGTTGTCAAAGAAACATCGAAGTGCACAAAAGGTTAAACGGTTCTTTTTTATGATGGAAAACTGGTTCTTCAAAGACCCTTAAAAATGGTTCTACAGCACCAGAAAGGGTTCCACTGCTGTTGCCATTCAAATAACCTTACTGGAATTATGTAGAACCCTTTTTGTTAAGTTTTTTTTGTTAAATAAAAAATGCCTTGGCTGTGGTCCAGTCATGTATTCTGCTCATCCCTCTCTCCCCAGTTCTCTCCTCCACAACAGAGGTGAATTATTGACAGCTAGGTGGTTGTGATTTGGTTGAAGGTGTGTGGCTGCAGATGAGTATGTACGAGCTTGTACTTGACTCTCGCTGCAGGTAAAGAGTGTGTGTTTATGGCAAACATGGTGTTTTTCATTCTGAACTCCTTCCACAATTTAGTTTTGTTTTGACCATCTGTCCAGTATTGAGCTGCTTTTAGATACAGATCATATTTGCATGTGTGTGTCAGATCAGAGCGTGTGTGTGTGTGTGTGAGTGAAAATGTCTGTGATTATGCACTGAGCACTGAGGTGATTTACTATCAGTGTATTCGGCGATTCAGTTCAAGTACCAGCTTAACCTTATAAATGAATTTAGAGTAATAGAATAGTCAGTAGCCACAGCTCCACTGACTTTACTGTATGTATCTCACTTTAAACTTATACAGAATCTCCCTCTCTCTCTTTCTGCTTCCTGCGTTTGCTCTCAAGTTGTTTTTATCTGTCTTCCTTGCATTATAAGGGTCCTTTATTAGCGTGACAATGTTTCAATGTTTCAATATCAGCACTGCCAACACATGCAAAGCTCACTCTGCTTTCTTCTCTCTCTCTCTCTCTCTTTCTCTCTCTCTCTCTCTCTCTGTTCCTCTCTCTTTCTCTCTCTCTCTCTCATCAGTCACTGTGAAAGCAGCGGGGAGGATAATTTTAGCATGCCCGCCCCAACAGCAAGTCTGAGCACAATTTTCCTGTGAATCCCGCATGTTACGAATGGGGTTGGGTGGGGG
>JBBPCZ010118732.1:0-10449 GCA_037974445.1 Brycinus macrolepidotus
CCTGATGAGAAGCAGAACATAAGCAAAGCAAAGCCAAACTTAGAGCGGCCTCTAGTGGCCGAAACCCAGACATCACAACAGAGGAGCAAGATGGACAGTTCTGTTTTGATCTCTGCACTAAAAAGCCAGTCGGTGCTCTCTGCGAATGGCAAATGTGTTTTTCACATCTGCGTCAGCTTTCCCACCCTTTTCACATAAGCCGTCTTTAAAGCACACAGAGAGTTTTAATCATTAAGGCCTGAGCTCCCTGTTGTATCTGAAAATAGCAGCTACGTATTTAAGCACTTAGCGGTCGGCATTCCTTATATACAGCAATTGTCCTACTCTGTTTGTGATAATTAGACCTCAATCATTAATTCTTCATTACTGCTAGTGTATTATATATGATGTATGAAGTTTGGTGAGTGAAGCTCGCTCATGCCCCAGTTTTTGAAACACTTGGAGAGCGCTCACACAAGATGTTCCAAGGGCGAACGGACATTGTTCTGTAAAATGCCACAGTTTGCTTTCGGATCTGAGGCAACAAACAATCAGTGGCAACCTGATGGCTGAGCCACTTAATGGCGGCAATATGGTGCAACACTGTGTCGCGTCAATATGGAAACTCAGTATGTGTGAACATGGCAAACTGACCTTGTAACGATGTTCCACTGTCCATATGTGGTGTTGTAGTATTGTGTCTCAGTCATTGGCAGCTCTATGACGTTCTTTTCAGCACAAATCTTAACCCTCCTATTATATTTAGGATCAATTTGACCCCATTCAACATTTGCCATCTCTAAATAAATATTTGACATAATTTTTTTTGCTTCATATTACATGACTTTTTCTAATTCAGTGGGAACAAATTGTGTAAACACAAAATGAACATGATGATGTGTTTCAGTTCTTGTACACATTTTATACATCAGTGTTCTTTGGGGCTGTTTTCGCTGTATATAAAACATTTCAGAAATATCAACGTTTTACACACATTTGTTTTGGCTTGTATTGGATGATACTGAGTTCACTGTAATATGCAGTTTTATAATCTTCAGTAAAAACTTTCCTCTGCTTTAGGGCCATGACTGAACATAATCAGACCTGTAGGAGTGTGTGAACCACTGATAGATCACATGACATGGGGGAGGGAAACATATTTTCCACCAGATCTTTGATGTTTTCCGCCTTGGGGGCTTTATAACATATATTTTTTATTTAAACATGTTTTATTAATCCGCTAGTACACAATACACTTAAGGTATGGTATCAATTTAGAAGGCACTTTAAATTAGTGACAACATCAGTTATGGGACCTTTACACAATAATCATTTATTTCCCCACACCAAGGTGTGATCTCAAAGATATATTATCATATTTTATCATTTGCCGAGCACACATTTACTAAAACCAGGAATGCTTGGGAAGAGGAACTGGACACTCAAATGAGTGAGGCTTGGTGGCAAAAAGCTATAGATAGGATACATTCTACTACTTCCTGTGCTCGTCTTAGTCTTATTCAGTTTAAAGTCGTGCACAGAGTCCATTTTTCTAAGACAAGGCTATCTGAAATTTATCCTGATATAGAGGATAAATGTGATAGATGTAATCATTCTCCTTGTCATTTAAGTCACATGTTTTTTCAGTGCCCAAGTCTTCAGGGTTTTTGGACCGGGTTTTTTAGTACCATATCTAGTGTATTAGGTATACAAGTGCATCCATGTCCATTAATTGCAATATTTGGTATCCCTCAGGACTTAGCTTCATTAAACTCTACACAAAAAGATATCATAGCCTTTGCATCTCTATTAGCTAGACGTTCCCTGCTATTACATTGGAAATCTACTAAATCTCCGTCTATTGCTCAGTGGCTGAGAGATTTTATTTTTTATTTAAGGCTTGAGAAAATTAAATATACTTTGAGAGGCTCTCCTGAATCATTTTTTCATGAATGGCAACTTGCTATATCTTATTTTACAACATTACAGGTATTGCCTGATTGAATTTTTTTTTTTTGATTTCTTTTTTTTTATATACATATGTATATGCCCGTACATCTGAGATGGTTTGGTATAGGTTGAGCCAGGTTGGGGGGTTGGGTGGGGTAGGGTGTGTGTGTGTGTGTGTCTGCGTGCTTTTGTTTCTTTCTTGTCTCTCTCTTCTTGTTTTGTTCTTCTCTCCTTTCCAGTTTGGTAAGTTTGTTTTTTTGTAAGTTACAAAAAAAAAAAATGTAAACTACATATTTTACATACTGTAACTGTTTGTTATACATGTGTTTCAGTAAAAATATTTGGGAGAAAAAAAACCATGTTTTATTATTTAGGTCAGCAAAGAAACAAAAAGTACCTGATATAAACTTGGGAAAATATTTTAATATAAAATATTTTGTGTTTTTTTTTAATTGCTAGGGTCAAAGTGACCCCAAGCACAAATGATGGGGGTTAATGTATGACTGCCAACTGGTTGCTGAAATTAATATATTGAATATATTTATATAATAAAATAAAATGTGGCATGTGCAAAGCTTGGGAAGCTTTTTAGTCAATCAGCTACTGTTAATCCCAGAGCAAAATAATTATGTGGCCTTTCAAACCTGTCAGGGTCCAGTAAACAGCCATGGTCTCTTCTAAGCAGCCAACTGAATATCTAGAACTAGAGAAAAAACCGACTCTTATAAAGCAAGAAATTCCTATAAAAGATACATAAACACGTCACTGCCTGAAAATATCATTAAGTAATGAAAAAGACATGGAATAAGATATGGAAGATGGAAATCTCCTGTAGAATCTCCTGTAGCCCCACTTCATGATCTCACCAATGTCTGTATGGAACACAGCACTTAAATAAAGCAGAAACATTTCTGAAATCATGTGCTGTGGTCTGATGGAAAAAAATCATGCCAGTCTTAAAGCATCTGTGGATCTTTCATGCTGAGGGGCTGTGTGGCATAAAAAATGTAGTTTGGGACAGAAGGAAGAAAGGATTCCACTAAAATTCTAGAAGGTCATGTCAATATCAGTAAAGAAACTGATTTTAAGATTCAAGATCCAAAGTTTTAGTGTCATACAAAATGCAATGAAATTCTTAGTTGCATGCTTCTCCACATACTACAGAAAATTAATTTTAGACAGAGCAACATTACAATACAATAAATATTAAGTACAAAATACTCAACATTATGATACAATACACATTAAATACAAAATACTAACTACTATTGACCCTTCTCCACTGGCACAAGGAACCGTGCCATACAGCAAACAAATGTTTTTACAATTTAAGCTACCCACACAGCCGAGCTGACTGCATCACTGCTTTCTGATTGGTTGAAATGTTGTCACCACAAAATGGAAAGAGGCCATTGTTTTTTTACTGCACATAAAACAGCAATGGAGATACAAACTAACAACTGGGAATATAAATTTCAGAGGGAGTTTTCTATGATACCATCAAATATATCTTTAACACTGTGAGAAACGTCAAGGTAAACCAGGCCATCGTTAACAAGTTAACTGGGTTAGGTTTTCATTGCAAGGCTAAAGAATGCTAAGAAAAATACAAAACTCAAACAAGACTATAAATAATAAAAGACCACAATAACAAAAGCATCTCTGACTGAAAACTTTCAGTTCGACTCCATGGAAGCAGTTTTGGGCTGACAACCAGCCATAAACTGTGGGGAGAGCGTTGCGCTGCTGGGTCATCAGAAACACTGTTACTGGGCTGAGATACACTGGAAAATCAAAGTGTGCTGCAAGTTCTGCACCATCACAGTACAGTTTAGGTACGGCACAGTTCCTGTATGTCTATTTAAAAGTGCCTTATGAGTTATCTAACATATAACGCGACATTAAACATGAGGTAGTAAAGTGCTGTATGACAAAACAAGAACATATTGGTTTGAATATAAAGTGTCGTAGTGGATTTGGGAGTACGAGGACTGCATTTCAGAGAATGCTTCAGCAATTTACAGAATTAGTACTAAACAAAGTGATTGAGCATGTCAAAAGTTCATCAAAAGTGTTTCATCTCCTGGTCACAAGAAAGATTTGCCCAAAATGGTATTAAAAACCTGCCATTTTACTAATTTT
Source organism: Brycinus macrolepidotus (assembly GCA_037974445.1). Taxonomy (NCBI): domain Eukaryota; kingdom Metazoa; phylum Chordata; class Actinopteri; order Characiformes; family Alestidae; genus Brycinus; species Brycinus macrolepidotus. The sequence continues at coordinate 4,072 of JBBPCZ010118732.1, forward strand.
TTTAGATGGCGAGCAATGAGATATCCTGCATCTCCCATTTGATCTTAGCCCTTCAGTACATAGCATCACGTGGTTGCGCTGACTGACTACTTTCCATTCAAGCGCCACGTCACACCGGTGTGATCTGGAGCTGAACATTCTAATGTTCTAACTGCTGACTAACACTGCAGGTTATAGGAGATTCAGGATTTCAGTTGATACACTATCGTCTTTACACTCAGAGTTTTATATCAACACTATTAAACATTTGACAGTCCATCTATAACTAAATCACACTAAACTCGGGTTGCATCCAAACAGCTGAGGCGCTGTGCAGGACAATCAAGAGCACAACACACACAGCAAAGAAAAACACACTCTGTGTTTGACGCTGTAAAATAAATCTTTACATTTTGCACAACTATTGAACAACCTGACACGTGTCAAAGTAAAACTGGCAAATGACCCTGCAGAGCTGCTGTTTGGGTTACACGCCTTTATAAACCGTCTTTACTGAATATTTATCTTCCCCCTTATTCATTCCCTTATTCAACTACTGTGGCACTGTAACCATAGCAACCTCAGCTTGTGCTGTTGTACAACAAATGTGATCATCCTGACGAATGAGTCACGTGTTAAACAAGTGACACCAGCATTGTCGCACTAATGAGGAGATGTTTAGAATGTTAATATCTTTATTTTAAAAAAATGGATAAATGTACTACACCAAAGAGACATCAGGTGGTCACTGTCTGTATCACCACCTGCCTAAAACTGCTGCTCTAAAAGTGCAACCGGAGCAATTAATTGTTGAATTTTAGTGTGGAACACCAGTCCACGAGCAAAAAAACTTATGCAGCAATGGGTAGAACTGTTAGAACTGTTAAAACTTGTTTATTAACAGCTGTCTTTGCTGAAAGGCATTTATGATATCCAGCCTTCATTCCAGTGATAGCTGTGGCTGACCATTTATCTCAGCAAGCCACCAATTTAGTGACTCAGATGCAATTATCTGATCTTTTTAAGCCTTAAATTATCTTGAGTACATGTAATTGAACAACCATCATTAGTTCACCACCTACCCACCTTCAGTTATATTTAACCCTTAGAACTCAGACTGTATTAGTAAAATCTAATTTCAACAAATAAAAACGGTGTAAAACAATCTGAAACCAGTGTTTGCTCTCCTACACACTCGCCATTTGCTGCTCTTTCACTCAGTGTGCCACCACTCAGCTGCTCTATGGACCACCCCTCCCTCTGTGAGTTTTGTCTGTGTTAGACTATCCTGAAAGTTCTCTCAGGTTCAAAGATCTTGTGTTTCTTTTTGTTTGTCTCTAAGACCTAAAATAAAAGAAATTTGGGCTTTTTAAATTAAAGCTCATATTTTATATTTAAACATATTTTATACTGTCTTAATATTCTAAGGAAGTCTATAAGGCCTTTGTTACCTTAGACACACTCTGCATATCCAAGGATCTGGAGCTCCAGCCTTGGCAGGGCTGGACTGTGGGCTCTGTCAGCAGATTCATGAATATTCATCACATTAAGCCTGTGAATAACCTGCAGGGAGCCTTGAAGCTCTGTGTCCTCCTCTCAACTCACTATCCCTCCTCTCCAATCCATCACAGTCAAGGAAGCCTCCCCAAGGAGTATGGGAAATGTGGTCCACTGACCATGATCAGATAATTCAGACATTACTCCCCTGCATGAGATGAGAAGAGGTTTTCACATGTTTCAGATCAACTGAGGTAATCCAGACAGTACTTCAGATGTAAGTAAATCCTACAGTAGTTGGGAGGCTTTAAATAGGCTGTAGATTCTAACATAGGATTCCAGAATAGACTCTGTGTTCTTCCTTTAACAATCAAACTAATGAACATGAGCTCTAGAAGTAGCTCCAACCCAGAGGAACAGGTCAGAGGAATTGCTGTGAGAATATTAATATTATTGATCTACTACTGATCTCTATTACGTACAGTAACACACTCCTAACCACCATTTGTGTTACTAGTAATTCACTTAACTGTAAGTTATTTATCTATAGTATTTATACTACAGATAAATTACTTTGTTCTTGTCTTTGTGTCTCTGTGTAGTCATAATATAAGCAATTTCCTCTGGGATTGCTAAGTTTTCTGATTGTGATTCTGATTCTTAGGTTCTGGAGCAGCTTCTCTAGAGCATCCCATTCTCATAAATATGTTTCCTATGGTGCCTATACCAGCACACTTGCGTCACCAATAGGAGAACCTTAAAGTACATGAATATGGTAATGAGAAGAAGTGTCTAGATATATTTGAATAAAGTGAATTTTCTGAAGCAATAGTACTATATTGTTACTGACTTCTGATTTTGGATTGAATGGGCAAGCCAACATACCTGTTACCAAGGTTACTTGGGGTTAAGTGCTTTTCTCAAAGGCACATTGCCAAAAGTGATACCTAAACATTTAGTTCACAGCCAAGTTCTGCACCCGTTGGGCTACAACTCATCAAATGATAATAAGAAGGAGGAAAACTTCTTTATAAGTGAACATACACCACAAATCCTAATCCCAAAAACTCCCATGCTAAACAGTATATCAAAAATAATATGTCACCACTCTTTTCTTAGTATAGTATGTATAGTACACATGCGTGCCACAATGGTTTTAGTTTAGCAATGCCATGGAAGTGTAGCCCACATTTGGCTCCCTTCAAGAACCATGTTTGACAAGAATTTGTGAGGGTGAAGAATATTTTGAAGGCCTTTCATATAATGGCTCTATAACATTTTACTTTTTTTTTCCTTGAACTTCAAAATTCTGAGGTTACAAAACTTTAAAATGTTTCTTAGCACTCACACATCTTATTAACAAAATGGTCCTCTAAAGAACCATCATTTTTTGGCAGTGCTCCCCAATCCTGTTCCTGCAGGACCTTCTGCTGGGAGCCACAAGCGTTTTCCTGCTCCCAACTCGCCTGATCCAATTAATCAGCTAAATAAGCTTAAAACATAATATGGGACTGCCATTCAAATGAATGGGCAGGCCCATAATTAAAAATTCTGAAGAGCAGAAGATCCATGTTAGTTGGCTAAAAAAGCAATTTGTAACCTTCATCTAGTGTCAAGGTTCCTCAATTTAAATATTCCGAGAACCTTTACTATGTGTACTATAAATACATAAATACTCTATGTATTTATATATTCTTTAAACTTTAAAAGGGTTTTTCAAACTCACACATTTCGCTTACAAAAATGGTTGTTTGAAGAAGATTCTTTATTAAACCTAAATTGGTTCTTCTACATCAGAAGTGCCCAGCTCTGGTCCAGTGTCCAGCATAGTTTGGTGAATTCCCTTCTCAAACACTCCTGGTTCCTGTTAATTGTCAGATTTAACGTTTATGTTTGAAGAGGTAACTACCAAACTGTGTTGGTGACCAGCCCTCCAGGGACTTTGGGCACCTCTGTTATATGTCATCATACAAAGAATGTCATTTTAAGTCTAGTTAACTACAGAAGGACATCAATGCTCCACCCACACATCTGTTATTTCATTGCAACTAAGAAAACTGGCAAAAATCTAATTCAACAAAAGGAGAAATGGTAACACAGAACTTATGGCGCTTTTCCACTGGCACAAGGAATCGTGCTGTACCACGAACAAATGTTTTTCCATTACAAATAAAATGACCCATACCTGAGCTGCTCGATGGCAGGGCCCAAATTGGGCCGCAGCCAAGCTGACTACATCACTGCTTTCTGAATGGTCAAAATGTTGTCATCACAATATGGAAAGAGGCCGTTGTTTTTTTACTGTCCGTGCAGAAAACATCAGTGGAGATACAAACTAACAACTGGGAAGTTGATGAAGTACAATCACTGCTGTCTGTTTAGGCTGAAGATAAATTTCAGTGGGAGTTTTCTGTGATGCTAACAAATTTATCTTTAATGCTGTGACAGATGTAAAGGTGTACCAGGACATCGCTAACAAGTCAGCTTGGTTAGGTATTTGGTATTTTAAAAAAATTAAAAACTCAAACAAGACAATAAAAAAATAAAAGACCACAATAAAAGCAGCTCAGACAGAAAAACTTTCTGCTGGTTTGACTCCATGGATGTGACAACCGGCCATTAACTATGGTGAGAGAATTGTGTGTTAAAAACACTGTTACTGAAGATACACGGGAAAATCAAAGCGTGCTGCAGGTTCCATACCATAGCAGTACAATTTAGATATAGCATGGTTCTATATCCCTATGGAAAAGGCATTTACATTACCACCCAGAGAAAAGGCCCCAGAAAATAAGCCCTCGTTTTTAGTGCCAAGTGGCAAAAAAGTGAAACTAAATTTGTGTGCTACAGCAAGGCTTGCCATGTACCCAGTTTAAAAGGCTTATCCATTTACATTTGAGGGTTTGCACCTGTCACTCTGCACTGGTTGCATTATAGTGATGCACTCTGTGTTATTCTCATTTACACTGAGTAAACAAAATATCCAGGATGAACTGCAACCTGCAGAGTGAAAACATGTTACCTGAATGCCTCTTACAAGCTACAGGTCTGTGTGTAGCAGTGAAGTCTATCCATGTGTGGCTGTCTGTACCATCTGGAGCTTAAACCCACTGTCTTCAAGCTAACATAACTTAGGCAAAGCCATTGGCAGGATTACCGAAATTACTATTACTATAGCAAGTGTGAAAAACTGCTTTACTTCATTTTGGAGAATTTTACAGCCCTTAGTAAAGGTCAGTGCTATAAGTAAAATAAAATCAACACTAGTAAATCACATTCAAAGAATTAGTTTCAAATGAGGTTGGACGAACTTAGTAAATGAAGCCAACGATTTTGCCCAAATTCTTTTCAAGGAAACAATACATTTTTTGAGTGCACCCCTAAAGGGTAAAAGGCCCCTAAAAGGAATTGAAAATTGCTGCAATCCAAACCTAGTGGAAAGAAAAAAATGTTACTGTCCAATTGCTGTGTAGGTATGGGCTCAGTATCAGCTTGGCATGTCGCAATTATACATCTGGATCCTCTACACAGAGATACTCGACAAGCCTGTTAAATATGATTTCCATTGAAGTAGCTCCTCCATAGCGGTCCTACCAGGAAACCTGGCATATTTTTAAAGCCTGGCTTTTGGGGGGTGCTTGTGTGTGCACAGCATGCAGATGCATTCAACAGTATTGTTCTGCACTGAACTCTGAGCAGTATTGTTGCAAAAAGCCCAAGCACTTTGCTGCATGACAGATTGGATTATTAGGTATTGAGCTTCTGATTAGTATGCACATGTAGTCAGTGCACTTTTGCAGGGTTTTGGAGATCTAGTCTGTAGCCACCATGAAGAGTTCCACATAAAACGAAGCACAAAAATGCCCTTTTTACAGTTTTTTATGTTCTTCAAACTGTACTCAGTAAGTATACTTTTACCTATCTCTATTTATTGATATTTGATGATGTTCACTTGCCATATGTATGCTTAATCCAACTGCAAAGCGATGAACTACCTTTGGTTTGGAAACAAGGATGAAAACAGAAGGGTTTTTTTATTGGTTTCCAAAAACTGTGGTGTGCTTAACATCATTTTGGACTGCCTACTAGATGTTATTTTCCAGAAAATGCCTACTCCAGGGTGAAAGAGTGCACTTGCACTCCCAGTGGAATGAAAAAGTCTATTTTGATTAAAAAAAAAAAACCTTTTAGAAAAGCTATATTACTGGCTCTCAAATATCAAAATGCAGCTTAAAAGAAACCTGGTGTTTCCAGTTCCTGCTTTAGTTATTGTTTATACCAGTTTTGTGATATTGTCATACCAATATTGTTAATTGCTATAACTATATTGTTTTATTATTAGAGTATCAGTTCATCCATACTCCAAAATCCCATTATGTTTGAGGATGCCTACAGCTTTTATAATACTTATTTGATCCTACAAGCTAAGCTGGTCATTTTGATACTAGGCCCAACAAAGCCTGGTTTGGCCCCAGCACAGCTTCGAAAGTAGAGCAGCACCACCATGGAGGAATGGTGGGTTAAGTGCGCAGACAGTAAAAAAACAACGACCTCTTTCCATGTTGTGATGGCAACATTTCGACCAATCAGAATGCAGTGATGCTGTCAGCTCGGCTGCGTCCCGCTTTCGGTCCTGCCGTCGAGCAGCTTGGGTTTGGCTCGGGGACGGGTCTCTTTATTTATAATGGACAAACATCTGTTCTCTTTATGGCATGGTTCTTTGTAACAGTGGAAAAGTGCCATTGTTGTGATGTCAGCACCTGGGTTCCTAACTGGTTTAAGGAACAAAACAGAAACAGCATTTGGCCTTCAGCAAAAAGACAACCAAAAACATACACTCAACAAAAATATAAACGCAACACTTTTGTTTTTGCTCCCATTTTTCATGAGATGGACTTAAAG
>JBBPCZ010118743.1:0-10449 GCA_037974445.1 Brycinus macrolepidotus
TCACAATAATGAGCTGTATTTCACAATATCATTCTCATATATTTCATAATACTTTTGAACACTTTGGAGTTCCATATAAGACAGGCTACACTGTCTGTTTGTCTGTGTAAGTATAATAATAATAATAATAATGATAATAGTAATAATAATAATAATAATAATAACTGCATTTCTGTGTGAAAATAGAAAGTGTATACACATGCGCTGGAGTGGGGCATAACGTCCGTTATACGTTGTATTACCTATCTAGCAACTATTTAGCCAAAATGATGTAGGCTGGAAGTTCAATATATGGATAGTAAATAAATGAACGGCATGAAATGATAAAAATAAACAAGTAAATCTGTTTATTATTTTATAGTGGTAGTTCACAGGTTTCTGTGGTGTATGTTAGCCAAGCAACTTAGCATGACTCCCTGTCAGTACAAGGCAGTGCAGGATGTTAATTTTTCAGTTTTGTGATTAGTACATAATCTATAATTTATAGTGCACTGGGTGCGTGGTTCTTTTGTCAGAGACTGGGTTTCGGTGTCTGTGTATTTTCACAGATCTGCACTGCTGTATGGGTTGTGTGCTGTTTGTCTTCTGCTCCTCTGTCCTGATGAGTCATCTCCTGCTCTCCTGATTCATAAATGTGACTCACATGCTAAAGACCAAGACCAGTCTGGCCGGCTGGACCCATCTGCCCTCCAAATCTGGGACGGCTCCTCCACCTGGAACACTGGGGATTTTAAAAACTTTAAGCAGGTCTGACTTCACGCAAATCTTTGCATGTAAGTGGCCGCCAAGACCCCCCAAATGGCATACGGGTGTTCCAGTCCAGCCTCTATCACTTTTCTCAACTTTTCTAGGAATACAGAATGGAACGGAGGGCGTCTGGGGTCTGAAGTCACTTTTCCACAGGTCCACAGGAACCGTGCTGTACCCAAACCTTACTGTTATCGCAGACTTTGATTTTCCAGTATATTTTATTCCATTAACAGTGTTTCTGATGTGTCACGATTGTTTATTCCTAAGCACTGTTTAACATGAACATGTTCAACATGTTTTACTGTCAGTGCCGCTTTTGTTATTGTGGTCTTTTAATTTTTCATAGTTTTGTTTTAGTTTTTTAATTTTTTTTGGCATTGTTTAGCCATGCTTTGAATACCCAACCCAACTAACTTCTTAGCGATGTTCTGGTACTCCTTCATTTCTCACAGCATTTAAAACTCCCACTGAAATTTATCTTCAGCCCAAACAGACAGTAGGGCTTATACTTTGTTGACTTCTGAGTTTTGTACAGAGTTTGTATCTCTATTGTTTTATTTGCACAGAAAATAAAAAAATAGCCTTTTCCATGTCTGTCTATTGTCATGACAACATTTTTTGACCAATCAAAAAGCAGTGATGCGGTCAGCTCAGCTGCTGCCCACTTTTAGCCCTGCCTTCGAGCAGCTCGGGTACGGCTCAGGTATGGGTTTCTTTATTTGTAACAGAAAAACATTTGTTTGTTGTACGGCGCAGTTCCTTGTGCCAGTGGAATAGGGCCATAAATGTCACACAGTTTCCTCAAGTGACTCACAAATAAACTGGGCACTCTTGTGCTTCACTTGAATTTTAATGTGAAGATTCTGAACTTTTACTCCGCCACCTTTCCTTACTCTAAATGTTTTGGTTTTGTGGGTTCATAACCCATGCATAAAGTCTGAGTCAATGCTGAGGGGAGGCTGCCAATCACAGTCTTTCTGTTTGTTACTTAACTCTATATGAGGGCAGCTGTTTGGGGTTTCTGTGAGTCACAGCAGGCCAGACGTTTCACACAGCTGACAGGTTTAAATACGAGAAAACGTACCTGTCCTGTTGTTCTGTGTGCTTTTCCCTTTCACTGCATCAGACCTTCTTCAAGAATAGCAAGTTAAGCTTGGTTTTAATACTATTACTGCTACTACTACTACTACTACTACTAATAATAATAATAATAATGAAATTACCAAGCCGTGTATGGGTAAAGACAGCTCAACAAGTAGCAGAATTCATGGGCTGATTATTTTAATAGAGAGACAGAGGACAGAAGCAGAGCAGTCATGAGGGGATGGAATTGGGCAGATAAAGTTTGTGTGTATATGTGTGTGTCCAGCCGGTTTTCATCCACAGCCAGAATCATTAAACAGTTGAACTCATTTATTTTCCCAGAAGATGCATGAAGGAGTTTCGATCAGGATGCAGTTACCCTGAAATGTTACTGGAATTCATTCTATATGTACCAGATTAATAAATACTGAACTAAACTGTGAGGGAGGAGCATGGATGTGTGTTTGGAGCAAACAGCATGCGGGTGCCAGTCAGGGTTTTTGGAACTCTGAGACTCCACACATAGTCTAATTAGTCTTATATTAAGAGGATAATGGTCACATAATGTGGTCACTGGACAGTCATGCCTAAACTGGGCTGTATGCTCTGTTTGGGACTGTATGGGGTTTAGGTCATGGAATTGGTTAGATCTGTCAAAAAGTTAATTCTGTGGTCATTAAACTATTCATTGTATAGATTTAGATGCATGTTTTGGATCAACATCCTGCTGGAAGATCCAGATAAAGTTTTTGACAAGCTAACAAAGTTCCGGGACCTTTGCCAGATCTGAAACATCACCAATTCTCCGCCATGTGGAGGTCTTTTCTGTGGGGCAGCTGGTGGCCTGGTGGTTAGGGAGTTGCCCCTGAGATCAGAAGGTACTGGATTTGAATAATTTATTATACCTTGGAAATGTTAAACTACACAACACTGAACAGTGAACAGAAAAAAAGGGAAAAGTGGTCCCTATTTTTTACCATGGTTGTATATATATATGAAGATCAACACACTTATTTTGTATCATTTCATTAGTGTGTTCACTGGTTTATTGATCTTTCACATGTTCATGAATGGTTTAGCACTGTTCACAACTGAATATTTATACCCCAGTGAAACTGGATATCATGGACAATGTTGTGCATGAACGCGTTCCTATTTTCCTATATATATGTGTGTGTGTGTGTGTGTGTGTGTAAAAACAAATTATCATTACACAGAAAGAACTTAAACTAAATAAACATAAATCAGAATCAGAAACTGTCTGCAGTCAAAAGTTTGTGGGACCGATCGGGCAGCAACACGGTGGCTTTCTGAGTGCGCATGCACATGCATGCGTGGAACCGATCGGGCAGCCGGCACGGATTGGGCACTGACACTGATTACAGGCTGGCATGGCTGGTGCGTCGAGTTCAGACGCCTCTGCAGAAGGCAGTTTGTTTAAACATTTGTGATCTATGAGTTTTAGAGCTGTACATTTTCACTAGTTTGATTAGGTTAAAAAACAGACTGAAAGACAGCAGCTGTTACTGATTGATTACATTTAGTTATGTTCTTTTCTAAGCACTTTAAAATATGTCTGAATATTGCATTTTAGGCAGACACGTTTTGTTTAGATTTTGTGTTAATGTTGTCTGAATAAAATTTCCATATACAGTATACCTGCACCTCGTTTTTTTCCACTGTCAGCATAACATAATGCGTTGCTTAAGTGGTAAGATCTATTCTCAACCTCAAAATTGGTTTTCAATGTAACTTATGTTTGTGATTACATAAGTGGTATGACAGGAGAAGGAGAAGGAGAAGGAGAAGATTGAAGGAGGTTTAAATAGAAGGACGTTGTATTGAAAATGTAAAAAAATTTTTTACTATGAACGTGAACTAGTTCATTTTCATTTGAATGAACTGAACTTTGAACTAGTTCTTTTTCAGTGTGAACTGGCACAACACTAATCATGGATGAACATATGTGTCAAATTAGGAGTGTTAGAGTGTGTTAGGAGTTAATGAACAGAACACAACGGGAGTGTGACAATCACTCACCTTCTGCTTCTGCTGGTGACTAAATCACAGCTGTGATATTAAGAGAAAAGGAGAGAAATGTTTTTTCAAATATTAGCTTTTATTATTGATAAATCAACTGGCAGCAGCTCACAGAAAAGCCACAACTGTTGTTACATAGCAACTGGTGGTCAACAGACTGATGCAGGGATCATCATACTAGTGGTGTGCAATACTACAAGATTTGGTATCGATAAAACCCAGGACTGAATTTGGGCAAAGTTATAAATAGAAAATACTTTATTATCATAATAACAATAACAACAGAACAATAACAAAACAAATTTTTCTTAAATAAAGAAAGTACACAAAATTATCACTCCAAACTACAATACAAAAATAAAACAAAATTTCTCCCCTTCAGTGTATTTCTTTGCAGGCTTTGAAAAAATAATTAACAATTAAAAGAACAATTAGTGAAAATATAATAAATAAAGTTCAAATAACTAAACAACCCCCAAAACCTTGAATTCAAAGAAATATTCCCAGAAGCCCCCCTGTCGGGGGTCTGGGTCTGCCGGGGCCAGTGGGTGGGGGATTTCTCTCCTCATCTCTCCGATTCTGTTGCTCGGTGTTTTCTTTCTTATGATTTTTCATATGCTTATATAATTTTGTAGTGTTTCCACTGTATCTTACAGTCTTTTTACAAATTAGACAGCTCGCTGTTGTTTCATTTTCGGCCTGAAAATATCGCCACACGGCGCTCCTCTTCCTCTCTGCCATTCCTCTGCTCCGTCTCCGCTTATGTGTGTGCGCGCGCTGCTTACTCGCGTTTGCCTGGTGCTCCTGAGTCACGTGACAGTACAACATCAAAACACAAGAGGGAGGGTCAAGAGCAGAGTGTGCTCTGTGCTGTGACAGGAGAGGCACTCGAAAGAATCGGCACTGAAGTATCGATCTCATTACACTGGTATCAATCAATATCAATACTAACCTTGGTATCGATATTATCGATATTATCGATATTTGGATCGATCTGCCCACCACTACATCATACCTATGGTTCAAGGCTCCAGGTTCTAGGTTCAAGGTTCAAGATTACTTTATTGTAATCAGCAGCTGTGTACACGTACATAGTGAGATGAGACAACGTTTCTCCATGAACCACGATGCAACATTCAACAGTCAACAGAGTGCAGATTACAACAGACAGTAGACAACAGACAAACAATAAATAGACAACAAGTGGACATTACCTAAACTTTCTGGAATGATGAGTATTGCACCATAGGTATGATTACTGCACAGGAGGCAGTTAGCAGTGGGCTGCTCGACGGATCAAATTGTGTCTTTGGGTCTGTAGTATAGATGTGGCCACATGACAGTGTTTTGAAAGTTGGGCTTTTAACAGGCTTTGAGCTTTTGAGCCTTGTGTGTATGCGTGTGTGTGTGTGTGTGTGTGTGTGATATGTTTGTCTCTTGTGTTACAGCTACTCATGTGCCCGTGTGTATGTGTGTGGGTGTGTATGGAGCACAGTGGAGTCTCTTGTTGCGAGATGAGCACACAGTCATTTGTTGTTTTGAATAGCAAGTGCTGTTGATGAACAGTGACAGGCAGCCGCCACCATGACCTCTGACAGGCAGTGGCCAATCGTTCAGACCGTAAATATCAAGACACGCTCAAAAAAATGAGCATAAAATGCCCCTCTACAAGAATGCTCATTTATGCTAGCTCCCTCTATGGGATTCAAAGTGATAAATTACCATTTTTGATTGGTCTAGTTTCAACACTTGTTCCCTGGTCTAGTTTTATCTGAAGCTCCAAAAACTCATTCCATGTTTGGTGAAGCTTGTAACAGACATTAGTGTAGCTATCAGAACAGACCATCTATCTCCAAAATGGCAACTTTACAGGTGGAGCAAAAATGTCAACATTTCTGTTTTACTGTTTTTTCATTAGGTTTTTATACAGTGCTAAAGGTAGCTGGTACCTTTAAATTCTATTTAAAAAAAGTGTAGCTAAGAGATACTGTTCCTGCATTTGAGCTTGTATGCTGCCTTTCTACAGTGACTTCTTTAGTCACTGGCACAGAGCTGCTGATGTTCACCGTCTGACACACCCACTGGTTAGACCATATGAGACACATCCACTGGTTGACCATCTGACACACACCCACTGGTTAGACCATCTGACACACCCACTGATTAGATCACTCGTATTCAGTCAGTGACATATCTATAACCACCAGCAAAATTATGTTTTTTCCTCACAAACGTGGTCCCACCGACTGTAAACCAAAATGTGATTCCTAATTATGTTGGTGGTTATTCTGACAGGTTGGAATAACCACCAACATAATTAGGAATCACATTCTGGTTTACAGTCGGTGGGACCACTTTCAAGCCAGCACCTGAAGGCCTGACCAATGGGATAGCTCAATTAGTTATATCTGCTTCGATACCACAGAGAAACAAATCCTGACTGGATAATTTTCAGTTGTGCATTGCAAGAATTTAACTTGATAGTTTCCTACCAGAATATAATAATGAAATAAGAGTAGCATTGCAGAACCTGCTGAGTTTTAAATCCAACATTGTCCTATTGAATAACAACTCAAAATGACAGATTAGATTTTTTTTAATTCTCAGAAATCATTATGGCTTTTCTGTAGGCCTAGAAGGTCCTGAGGATTCCCCTCTGCTGACAGATGATACACAAAAATACTTCACCGTTATCCTATCCCTCTTCATTAGTGGACGCCTCTGCCTTCCATTAGAGACTTGCTGGTATTCTGGGCCTCAGAGACTCAACAGCACCTCAGTGCAATAAAGCTCACTATAAAAATTGTGACATACAGTTGTAACGTTGTGCTTGTGCACCTGTTGCCACAGCGACCACCCCTTAAGCCACAATAACAATGATGTGTTGTTCACGGATGATTCTTGCTTAGTGAATTGATCTTTTGGGAGACTGAACTGAACTGATTTACCTCCTTATCTGACTGACTCTGTTCAGACATTTAGACTACAATAATTACTTTGTTATAGTATAGTTATATATTGTTGTGTATGGTTGTATATGGTTTTGAATTGTTGTATATGGTTGTGTATGGAGGTTTAAGGTTGTGTCTGGAGGCTTATGGTTTGTATGGTTGCATGTGGTTGTGTATCGTGGTGTATTGTTGTTTGTGATGGTTTTTGGTTGTGTATATAGGTTTATGATGGGCGTAAGGTTGTGTATGGTTGTGTGTGGTGATTTATGGTTGTTTTTAGTGGTGTGTAGTGGCTAACAGTTGTGTAGAGTTGTGTATGATTGTGTATATTTGTGTACTGTTGTGTAGCTATTATTGCAACCAGCTTCTGAAAAACTGAATCAACTGGGGAACAATTCATAAATCATTTCAGCAAGTTGATTGCTTTGAATCTTTGAGACGAAATGTAATGACAAAATAAGCTCAGTGAAGGCCATCAATCATGTGAGATCACCCTGTGGCCACAGGACTCACAAGGCGTCATGTGTGTGTTGGGCTGGTGACATCATGCCTGTGGAGTGTGTGTGCGAAAGTGTCTTGCTTGAGGAGGCCAAGGCTGTGTGCTTTATGACTCTGAAGGCTTCTAATTGGAGGATATGGTTTCTGGAGTTTGCAGCTGGTGCAGAATTTAATTCAATTCAATTCAATTTTATTTATATACCGCTTTTTACAACCAAGTTGTCACAAAGCATCTTTACAGAGACAAGGTCCAAGCCCCTAGTGAGTAAGCCAAAGGCAACAGAGGCGAGGAAAAACTCCCTCAGCTGGAAGAAGAATCCTCAGGAAGAATTAAAACTCAAAAGAAGAACCCATCCTCCTCAGGTCGACCCGGAGAGAAAGACAAGAGAGTTTTTATGGGGATAAATAACAAGAGAAGGCCGTCATGAACAAGCTTATTGACAGACAGGCCATCTACGGCTAACAGAGTTGGTACCGCTAAGAGTCCATAGAGGTAAATTTTGTTGGAAGAGTAGCTGAGGGTCTGTAGTCCATAAACAACAGGAACAGGAACAACAATCTACGCTGGAGCTTTAAACGGCAGTTGCCCTTGGTTGGTGAGGAGCAAGTGGGGAGTCGTGAGCAGCCAACCCAGTCGAGGGCATTTTGGCATGGAGCCCCAGTGATTGCAGGCCCAGGAAGGTGGTTGGGGTCCCATGGTGATCAGTCGGGCTAGACAAATGTGCAGCAGTTCCTGTCAGACAAAAAAAACGAGAACAAAGTTAGTTCTGTTTTACATCTGTAAGGAGTGCAAGTTAAGACTCCGGCATACCTTGCTAAAGCACCCTAGCTGGAAAGGGAAGAACTGAGCGGTATGATAGGCATGAGAGCGCCCTGAGAGACCGGTGTACCTCCACTCCACCATCACAAACCTGAGTGAACATGAGGAGTGGCGGGCCGACAGCACCAGCGTCACAGTTTACTTGAACTCTCTGCCTCCCAGCCCCTTCACCTGGCAGGAAAATTAATTACAAAAAGCCTGACTAAACAAGTAGGTTTTCAGCCTGGACTTAAAAACTAAGATGTTATTTGGAAAAGCATTCCAGAGTTTGGAATGAAGAATCCTCAGGAAGAGGATATATGAGGATATATGAGAACGCTCTTCCCCCTGCTGAAGCTTTCATAATTCTGGGGACAAGTAAGTAGTCAGCACCTTGAGATCTGAGTGAGCGCTTAGGTTCATGGTAAGAAATATTCGGGTGCAAGGCCATTCAAGGTTTTATATGTCATTAGTAGAATTTTATAATCAATACGAAATTTGACTGGAAGCCAATGAAGTCTTGATAATATTGGGCTAATGTGGTTGAATTTCCTAGTTCTAGTGAGGACTCTAGCTGCCGCATTCTAGACTAGTTGAAGCTTATTTAAGTCTTTGTTGGATCATCCTGACAGGAGGCTGTTACAGCAATGGAGTCTGGAAGTAATAAAGGCGTGAACTAATTGTTCTGCATCATGGAGAGATTCTTCTTAACTTCTTAACTTCTGCACTTCTTAACTTAGCAATATTTCATAGATGAAGGAAAGCTAATCTGCTAACAGTACTTATATGTGTGTTGAATGAAAGATCGGGATCCATAGTGACGACGAGATCTTTTACAGTTAACATTGGAGAGGCTGAGGAACCAGCAACATCAAGCATTAGACCTGACAGTTTGTTTCTAGCAGCTTTCGTGACATCCAGTCTTTTATATCTTTTATGCAGTCCCCAGTCTTATTTAATCTAAGTTTGTCATCAAGGTTGGCAGAGATATGAATTTGTGTATCATCTGCGTAGCAGTGGAAGCTAATCCCATGTTTCCGGATAATCATCCCTAATGGCAGCGTGTACAAAGTAAATAAAACAGATCCTAATACAGAACCTTGAGGGACACCATATTTTACTTTGGTGGGTGCTGAGGATTCCCCATTAACTCTTACAAACTCATAGCGGTCGGTCAGGTATGATCTAAACCAGGATAAGGCGGTTCCAATGACTCTGACTCCGAGTGGTCAGTGGTGTCAAATCCTGCACTAAGTTCAAGTAGAACCAGCAAAGAGATAAATCCTTTGTCAGCGGACAGTAAAAGATCATTTATTATCTTTACTAAGTCCGTTTCTGTGCTATGAAGAGGCCGGAACCCAGATTAAATTTTTCATACATACGTTTTTTGTGTAGAAACGAACATAACTGTTGGACCTTGACTTTCTCTAAAATCTAAAATAGAAATGGAAGATTAGAGATATGTTGATAATTTGAGAACTCTTATGGATCAAGATTTTTTTTTTTAATAGAGGTTGAATAGCTGCTATAACCAATAACCAATACTAAGTGAGACGTTTAATACTGAAAGGAAATGTCTGATAATTACCGGTAGGACTTCTTTAAGCAGGCTTGCGGGAGTAGAATCGAATGTACAGGTAGAGGATTCTGAAGAGAGAATAATTACAGACAGTTCTGCTTGTCGGATTGGATTAAAAGATGTCAGTCTCTCAACTATGGCTGAGTTTTGAACAGTATCTGTGTCTGCTGAGTTGGGCAGCAGATGTGATGGAGTCGAATTTCTAGTTTGAATTTCTTGTATAATGATTTCTACTTTATTGTTGGAAAAAGTCCATAAAATCATCACTACTTTAGTTTGCCGGTACCTGTGGTTCTGCATCTCCCTGGTTCCTAGTTAGTTTAAAAATTGTGATAAACAGAAACCTCGGATTAGTTTTAGTAGTTTCAATGAGGGATGATAAGCGTGCTGTGGTAAGTGCTCTGTTGTAGTCTCTAAGGCTCTCCTTCCAGGCGGAATGGAAGGATTCCAGATTGGTAGATCGCCATTTACGCTCTAGTGTACGTGCATTTTGCTTTAAAGCACGTTTGATCATTATACCAAGGAGCCAGCTTTTTCTGTCTGATTTTTTTACATCTTAGAGGTGCGATGTAGTCTAGTGTGGATCGATGAGAGCTCTTGAAGCATTCAGTTAGGACAGGGGTGTCCAAACTTTTTGCAAAGAGGGCCAAATTTGACAAAGTGAAGATGCCCGGGGGCCAATAGTTCCTTCTGACATTTTTTAAACCACAAAAGTTACATGAAAATACACACTGTTATAAAACAATTTT
>JBBPCZ010118754.1:0-28213 GCA_037974445.1 Brycinus macrolepidotus
TCTCTGTCTCACCCCCATCTCATCCCTCTCTCACTCCCGTCTCAGCCCCGTCTCACCCCGGTCTCACCCCTGTATCATGCACCTATCAGCCCAGTCTCAGCCCTGTGTCATCCCCGTCTCACCCTCATCTCAGTCCTTTCTTACCCCCGTCTCACCCCCTCTCACCCCTGTATTATGCCCATTTCAGCCCTGTCTTACCCCCGTCTCAGCCGCGCCTCAGTCCTGTTTCATGCCCATCTCAGTCCCATCCCAGCCCTCTGTCATCCCTGTCTCAGTGCCAACTCAGTCCCGTCTCACCACCATCTCAGCTATGTCTCAGCACTGGGATTACGTCTCATTATGTTTGATCTGAAGTTCTTCTGTGTGTCGTTTCTGGAATCCAGTCTCCGAGGAAGCTCTTAATTGGTGCATTTGACCTTTGACTCTGCAGGCCCAGATGAAGGACTTCCAGAGGGAGCTGGACGAGGCGCGGGCAGCGCGAGAGGAAGTTCTGTCCGTCGCCAAGGAGAACGAGCGGAAGTCCAAGAGCCTGGAGGCGGAGCTCATGCAGCTGCAGGAGGTGGAGCTCAGAGTTTTTTATATCAGAAAATACTGTGGTGTAAAGAGAGGCAGAGACCTTTAACCTTAAACTCCTTCACTTTTAACCTTAAACTTTTTCACCTTTAACCATTAACTCTTTAATAAGAAAACACTGCATCTCTGAAACGGTTGTTTAACAGGAGAAGGAAAATACGTTGTTCACTTCATGTTATGATATTTTAAATGTTTTTTTTAATAATTGTATTTATTAATTCATTTTAAATGTATTACTACTAACCCATTTGTCATGAAATGTTCTCAAAGTGTAGAGAGCAGCTGGACCTAAAAAACGCTCTTAGATACCAGGTTTTACTCCAACAGCATCCCAGCTGATGAGCAGGAGGCTGCTGGTCTGTAGGACTTTGTTCTGGAGTTTAACTGAAGCTGTTGTTCTGCAGGACTTGGCTGCAGCTGAACGAGCGAAGAAGCAGGCCGAGGCGGAACGTGATGAACTGGCTGATGAGTTGGCAAGCAACACGTCTGGAAAGTGAGTTTCAATTTTTGCAATTTTCTGATGGTGTGAATGTTTCCGAATTCTGAACCAGAGTTTTATAGATTTATAAAGCAGTTTTAATCCAGATTTATCAATGTTTGTCATGAGACCTGCTGTGGTGGTGCAGAAACAAACAGAAACGAGTGCTGATGGTCTTTGCGATGTAAAGTGGAGATCTGAGGTGATGGTTAATGCTGCTGCTTTAGGTCGGCGCTGGCTGACGAGAAGCGGCGTCTGGAGGCAAAGATCTCGCAGCTGGAGGAGGAACTGGAAGAGGAGCAAGGAAACATGGAGATGCTGAACGATCGTCTGAGGAAGAGCGCCCAGCAGGTCATTACTGCTTATACAAATACACACAAATACACACAAAAACACAAAAATACACACAAAAATATACACAACTATACACAAATACATAAACAAATACATACAAATACACAAAAACACAAATACATACACAAATGTATACACAAATACACAGAAATACACACAGATATACACCAAAATACACACAAACACAGAAATACACACAAATACACAAAACATTCAGAAACATACACTAAAACATATACAAATACACACAAACACACAAATACAAACAAATATACACAACCACACAAATACACACTAACACACAAATACAAACAAATATACATAAACACACACAAATACACCGAAAACACACAGTTCCGTTTTGGTTAATGTACCCTGAGGATGATCAGTTTAAGTTGTTTAGTCCTAAATTTTATCATCGACAGCAGTCAAAACCTTTTTTTGTCCTCCTGTCCATCCTGCAGGTTGACCAGCTGACCAACGAGCTGCAGACAGAACGTTCCACCTCCCAGAAGAACGAGAGCGCGAGGCAGCAGCTGGAGAGACAGAACAAGGAGCTGAAGGCCAAACTGCAGGAGATGGAGAACCAAGTCAAATCTAAATTTAAAGCCTCAATCACTGCCCTGGAGGGCAAAGTGGCCCAACTGGAGGAGCAGCTGGAACAGGAGAACAGGTGGGAGCAAGAACTTTCCTTTTATATTTGGGACAGTAAAGAATGTAGGCATAATGTGATTTATAATAGTGGCTTGGTTAATAATAATGGTTTGGTTTTCCTGGTTTTCAGAGAGAAACAGGCCTCTGCTAAAACCTTGAGGCAGAAAGAGAAGAAACTGAAGGACTTGATGATCCAAGTGGAAGATGAAAGGAAACAAGCAGAGCAGTACAAAGATCAGGTCACACACACACACATACACACAAACATGTATTTCAATAACACACTGATACGTGTGTGTATAAGCTTTTACCCATTTTTACCTTTTGCCTAATGTGTGTTTTATGTACTGTTGAGTGTTGTGTATTGATGTGTATGTGTGTGTACTCATGTGTGTTTTATGTATTGGTGTGTGTGTGTGTGTGTGTGTGTGTGTGTTTTATGTACTGATGTGTGAATGTGTGTGTGTGTGTGTGTGTGTGTGTAGGCGGACAAAGGGAATGCCCGTGTGAAACAGCTGAAGCGTCAGTTGGAGGAGAGTGAGTAGGAGTCTCAGAGGATCACTGCCGCCCGTAGGAAGCTCCAGAGGGAGCTGGACGAGGCCACGGAGGCGAACGATGCCATGACCCGAGAGGTCAACTCCCTGAAGAGCAAACTCAGGTACTGCTCCACACTAATCTCTATCGGCTAACGGCTAATGGCTGGAAAGGGGAAAAACAAACGGAGACACTAAAGCTGTGTCCTGAAAGCTCGGCTGCAGCCCGGAGAACCTGGTCCTCCGTCCCATTAACATTTACAGCATTTAGCAGATGCTCTTCCCCAGAGAGACGTTCATGGTGCTTCATAATAAAGAAAACATGTCCCTCACACCAGTAAACCCAGAATTATCCATTCACCATCTCTTCAGCTTTTGAGAGCCCAGAGGATTGTGAGTGATGGAAGAGCGTAAAGAACAGTCTTGTTTCGTTTCTGTGTTTGAGTGAAGGTTCTGATGTTAGTGTTCCTCAGATGAAGCCCACCTGAACCAGGTCCAGCTTTCAGAACGCAGCTAAAATACACCAGCAGGCAACACATTCCCACAATGCACTGTGTGATCAGTCCAAGTTGAGTCGAATCGTCAGGTTAAACCAAGTTTCCGTCAAGCGGGAGGTCACAGAGTAGCCCAGCACTGTCTTCTGTTTATATTCAGCGTGGAATATCTGGAATGTCCAGAATATAGAGACTGTTTGGAATATCTGGAATATCCGGATTAATCAGAATATCTGAAATATCTGGAATCTTTGGAATAAGCAGAATATTGTGCAGTCGTTCCTAACAGAGTGAAATGGTTCAAAAAGTTTTCATGAGGTTTTTTTATTGTTCTAACTTTTTAGCTACAAGCTTGATGCTAACTGATCACAGTATTTTATTATTATTAGCTTTAACATCAGCAGCAGCTTCACACCCGCAGAGTGGACCTTCACCCCAGGTCACTCCGGGTCAGTCTGGGTCAGTCTGTGTCACTCCGGGTCAGTCTGAACTACTCCAGACCACTCCAGGGTAGTCTGGGTCACCCCGGGTTAGTCTGGGTCACTGCGGGTCAGTCTGGGTCACTCTGGATTCCTCCGGGTCACTCTGGGTCAGTCTGAGTCACTCCAGGCCAGTCTGGGTCACTACGGGAACACTGCAGCTCAGTCCGGGTCACTCCGGGAACACTGCGGGTCAGTCTGGGTCACTCCGGGTTCCTGACGGTCTCTCTGGGCCAGTCTGGGTCACTCTGGGTCACTCCAGGTCACTCTGGGTCAGTCTGAGTCACTCCAGGCCAGTCTGGGTCACTCTGGGTCACTCCAGGTCAGTCTGGGTCACTACGGGAACACTGCAGGTCAATCCGGGTCACTCTGGGAACACTGCGGGTCACTCCGGGTCAGTCTGGGTCAGTCTATGTCACTCCGGGAACACTGCAAGTCAGTCCATGTCACTCTGAGTGAGTCTGGGTCACTCTAGGAACACTCCGGGGCAGTATAGGTCACTTTGGGTCAGTCTGGGTCATTCCGGGTCGGTCTGGGTCACTCCGGGACATTCTGTCAGTAGTCAGCCAGAGAACGTTTAGGGTTGCATTTAGATTTAGGTTTAGATTTTCGGTAAGGGAAAGATTTAGGTTTAAGTTTAGATATAGGTTTAGGGCTAGGTTTAGGTTTAGAGTACGCTCACTAAGCAGTGCAACATGGGTATGCAGGCCCAGCAGGTGTATTGTCTCCTCCAATAGAAGATGAGGAGTTAATGCTGTCCATGATTCTGTCTTAACTCAGTCCTGTGGTGTTTTTATTTTGTCACCGGCATATGACCAGCTGGATCAACTGTGCTTTTATTATCAACTGTGCTTTTAATTACTTTAAAGTAATTTTGTACATGTTTAAAGTGTTGAATCAGATAAAATCTATTACAAATATATTCTGTGCATTGTGAAATCAGCTGTTTGTAACCTGTTTAAAAGCCAGTTTTGGTAAAAAACTGCGCTGCTGTGTGAAGGTGGAAGAAAAACACTGTGTGTGTATATTTCAGAGGCAACCCTGAACCTGCACAGTGACCACGCAGGTACCTGTGGATTTAGCAGCTACAGACCTGATGTTTCTCTCATATCTTTATTTCTCCAGCTGCACCACATCTCATCCTGCCTTCACTTCCCTTCCTGAGTGAAATATGGTTTAATCAAAGTAGAACCTGCTCTGTACTGCAGCGACTCAACACACTACCGGTCATTAACACAGAACTAGACCCGCCTGTCCAAACACATGTTATTTTAAAATATGGAAAATACTAAAACATAGGAAAAAGGCCTCATGAGTGTGTCCAGACTTTTAACTGGTGTTGTATGTACTGACACACACACACACACACACTATGCGATTATAGTAACAGTACACTATGGTTCAGTATAATTACAGTAACAGTACAGAAACAGTATAGTTCAGTGTGATTACAGTAACAGAACTGTATAGATCTTTGTGTTTACAGTAACAGTTCACAATAGTTCAGTGTGATTATAGTAACAGTACAGTAACAGTACTATATACTTCAGTGTGATGACAATAACAGTACAGTATAGTTCAGTGTGATTACAATAACAGTGCAGTAACAGTACAGTGTAGTTCAGTGTTATTACAGTGATGGTACAGTAACAGTACACTATAGTTAAGTGTGATTACAGTAACAGTATTGTTCATTGTGAATACAGTAACAGTATTGTATAGTTCAGTGTGATTACAGACACAATAGAATATCATTCAGTGTGATTACAGTAACCGTACATTATAGTTCAGTGTGATTACAGTAACCGTACATTATAGTTCAGTGTGATTACAGTAACAGTACATTATAGTTCAGTGTGATTACAGTAACAGTACAGTATAGTTCAGTGTGATTACAATAACAGTACACTGTAGTTCGTTGTGATTACAGTAACATCAGTAACAGTACTGTGTAGCTCAGTGTGATTACAGTAACAGTGCAGTTCAGTGGGATTACAGTAACAGTACAATATTGTTCAATGTGATTACAGTAACAGTGCAGTATTGGTCAATTGGATTACAGTAACAGTACAGTGTAGTTTAGTGTGGGACCATATTTCCCTCTCTGTCTAACACATGGTTCATAAAGCTGAACCAACTCATTCAGTCTGAATCTTCAGGACTGAAATGAGATCATAACGCTGCCCTCAACTCTTTTGACCTACAATGTTTTATTCTTCTCTGAATGACTCACCTGTGGCTGTTTTCTGCTGGGACACACACCCACACATACATTCACACACACCCTCACACACACACACTATACACACACACAGATGTGTCAGTGTGAACAGACACAAGTGAAGCAGTTTGTGTCACAAGAAGGAAAACAGCCACAACAATCACAGTTTTACCACATTTGTCAATCAAACCCTTGCAGACGGGAAGTTAATAATTAGTATTATTAAGATGAATGATGCTGAATATTAATTCCATAGTGCCATTCTTTACTGTCTATGGTTCTTTCTTTCTCGTTTTGGTGAAATTATTAAATAATAATGCCCTAAAGGTCAATAACTAAACAGTAAGATTAAGAGGTACTTTTAAGAGGTTTTCTGCACTTTTAAGCTTAAAATTAAAGACAGCGTTTCTGGAAGTGGACATGTTTGGTAGAAATATTCAGGAGAAGCTGATGTTCTTCTGATCTTCTGCAGGGTTTTGTTTGACTCACTTTTTTCCTGTTCAAGCTTCTTTGCAGGTTCTTTAAACTCTTTTCTGAGCAGCCAAAGAGCTGCGTTTGGACCACAAGATTTTCAGCTATTAATCCCCCTCTAAATCCTGAGGGATGAATAAGGATAAGCAGAGGCAGGAGAACTCCGCTCCTTTCACCCCCAGGTTACCTTAAAGAGCCCATATCATGGACACCTCTACAAAATGTTTAGTCAGTCCAGTCCAAGCTGCACAAAAACCTGTTTGGAACTCATCGTAGGTGTGATGTCACAACCATGAAGACATTTACATAAGACTGTCTGTATAGCCTCCAGTAGTTTTGCCCCAACCAGTCAGCCTACAGAAGTGTAGCTCCACCCATTCAGGCTGCAGCAGCTTGGCCCAGTCTAAAGCAGCTTTCCCCTGTCCATTCAGTTCATTCTGTAAAACTGTAAAATACAGCAAAAATACAGTGAAATTGAAAGATATGGGCCCTTTAACTGTGGAACTGTCCAGTGCCAACACATCGCTGTTCTAACATTTTCTGTGCTCATTTTTTTAGGCGGGGTAACGAGCCGTCCTTCAGCAGCACCCCCAGACGCTCGGGTGGGCGCAGGGTGGTGGACACCGCCGACGCTGCTGAGGACGACACGGACATCCAGGGTGACTACAACGGCACCAAAGCCGGAGAATGAACTCACCACGCCCACAAAAACAAACACCCCAGCTCACTCCTTAGACATGTGTGTATGATCGTCCCACCAACAGGTTAAGCTTCCAGCATCCCCGTCCTTCTCTCGTCCCTGACGTCCCGACCGGACCGGACTGGACCGATAACGAGCTAACACACCTGTTCACTGCCCGCGAGACGCATGCTGTGTAAACAGTGAAGAGATGTGTTAGCACGTTTTCAGTCCGGTCGTGTCGGGGTTCCGTGGACCGCCCAAACCCCTTTCATGCAGTGAAGCTCCTCTATTTCTCCGAAAACTCATTTCCTTCTCCTTTATTCCTTTTCTTGTTCTTCGAAAGAGCTATAGTTGAATTAACAATGCACGAGTCAGGTAAACTAATCTTAGAGCACTTTATGATCACTTTAATCTATGCAAACGAGCGTTTCACCAAAGAACCGGACCTTCTGCATCCAGAAACCTCATTTTACTAAACACAATAGATTTACATCCTAAAGAAAATGAGGACTTTTTAAAGTTCTGGTCGGCCCGGCTGAAGGCACATTTAGGATCAGGGCTTTAAAAATGTAGCTTCAAATTAGATTTTTAATTAATTTAATTCGATTTGATGCCCTCCACACCTCACTGAAATGTACTCCAGGGTTATAACATTAGGCCTTTTTTTTTCACTTTTATCTATTCATTTGTGAAAGCACTTGCACGTTGAAATAAAGTGTGAAATAAACTGTGTATGTGGTGTAGTTTGTCAATTCGCCCCTAGATGGTGCTTTTTTTTTTTTTTTCACTGATCCACTCCTGTTTGAGGAAGTCTCCACAAACCCTCCAGTTCTGTACAGAACCCCCATGACAAAGAAGCCCTTTCTGTGCTTTATAGTTTTTTTTATTAACCTATAAATAACTCTGTATAAATCATTTTAGAGATTCTTTAAAGAACCCCATATGGCAGGTTCTCCACCATGGTCAACCTGAATTATAAACTGACCTTGACCTCTTTCTTATTAACCACAATCTATCATATCTTATCAATTAAAAGACAAAATATCTGTTTTCCTATGATATTACATCCAAACATTGTAATTTTTACCACACCTCTGAAACACCTTCAGATTTTTTGATGATGTCAGTATGAACTAGCATATTATTAACAAATTGTATCATGTTTCACCTCCTCCACCAACCACCCCCATCCAATCAGAAACACTCTGTGAGACCGAGTTCCACTCACAGTTACGTCCCACACACCTGAACCCTTTTTAAGAGTGTTTCAGTGATTCCACGTCTGAAGTTCCACTCAGTCTCATTAAGCCTTAAAAAACTTCATTTTCAAAGTTGAATCTAGAAGACCATACATTTGAAGGAGTGAAGGGTGGGTGGATTCAGTGCAATGTAGACAGAGAACTGCAAAATTCATTACAGTTCTGTTCAATAACTAAAGGTACTGAAGACATAACCCTGAGGATGCGACCCCAGTCAGACGAGGAAGACAGTCCTGGAGGTTTCCGCCCCAGTGAGGTAAGGGGTACAGCCCCAAGATTTGACCCCAGTGAGGTGAGAAGTACCACCCCAGGGTTCCGCCCCAGTGAGGTATGGAGCACCGCCCTAGGAGTCTGCCCCTGTAAGGGGAGGGGTTCCGCCCCAGTGAGGTGAGAAGTACCGCCCCAGGGTTCTGCCTCGGTGAGATGAGGGGTTCCACCTCAGGGTTCCGCCCCAGTGAAGTGAGGGGTTCCACCTCAGGGTTCCGCCCCAGTGAGGTGAGGGGTTCTGGTGACAGTTTAGAACCCAACATGGAATCACTTGCAGACAGACCTACTACACCACACTCAGGACAGGACATGACAGATCAGCTCAAACACAGAGTGACCACTTAACCCCCACCTGCACCTTAAAACAGTGAGTCTGGGCAGTCTCGAGAGACAGATACAGGTACAGGTTTAGGTGCAGGATCAAGTACAGGCACAGGCACAGGTTCAGGTACAGGATCAAGTACAGGTACAGGCATAGGTACAGGTTTAAGTACAGGTTCAGGTACAGGTTCAATGGAGGTGAGGAACAGAGGTGTGGACCCACCAGAGGGGTCTCAGGGTTTGAGAGGTTAATGTTTGTGAACTGGCCGATATCAGTGCTCAGTGAGAAACTGAAGATCATGAGATGACGCTGCATTTCCTGAACTGGGTTTCCGGAGGGTCATTTATCTGAGGGACATGGTATCAGCAGAGTGCTGTGGAGAATGGAGATGAATGGAGATGAAAGGAGATGATCTGAATAAATGCTGGAGTACTTTTTTTTACACACGTTAAAGCCCAAACAGACTCTTGTGAGTGACAGGCCTGCAGACGTTCCACTCTAAAGAACTGCAGGGACGGTTTTGTTTATCTGCATCGACAGAGGAAGTGGTTTCTGCAGCTTCTCAAACCTGAGATTCTGCACCCGACAGGAAACGCCACTGCTCTAACAGGAAACTTTAACTAACTGCCACCAAACGTAATGTAGGTCACAACTCGTTTAGAACGAGAAAAACATCTTCTGTGGAGCATCAATTTCAGACAAACACACACCAGCCACTTAATCAGAAACACCCCCCTTCAGACTGGAGCCGCCAGTCTGTGTGTGTTCTCCTCTTCATCATGGCTCAGTTTCTGACCACAGAGATGTTTTTGGGTGGTGGACCAACCCAGCTCTAACACACACCCACACACACACACACACACACACACTACCATATCATTGTCACTGCTTTGCTGTGGTCCAACACCCATTTCGCGACGTTTCTGGTCCAGTTCCACTAATGAAGAAAGAACAGGAGGGTTATTAACTTGTGCATCAACAGATGGGCAAACCTTCAAGGTGCAGGTGTTTCTGATAAAATGGCCAATGAGTGCAGGAGCACATGGTGTGTCTGCAGGAAACCTCCTCCCTGCTTTTCTTTTCATACACTCGGCTATTCTCAACCTGGCCTCTTCCTCTCACAACCTCTCAGACTTCCTGTGAACAAATAAAAAAACCCATGCTGGTTCAGGCGCCCCCAGTGAGCATCATTCTGCAGATCTGCACTGTTACCCTCTGCACCTGGACTCTGAACTGGACTTCGGCCAACAGGTCAGACATAAACAGGACTAATGTGACCGAGCGAAAGAAACTGAGAGCATCATCTCCATCAGTGTGGAGACCAAACCCAGAACCTTTACCCTGAGCTCTGTATGAAGACAACACCCGGCGTTCCCCTTTATAGGAGTGGTCTAACACTCAACAAGCTTGGATGAAATCTGAACGTGCCCCAGGAAGTGGTTATGAAGCAAACCAAGAGCCCAGCATGAGCAAGAGGTGGTTAGAAAAGTCTGGAAAGAAGGACTAACTGGACTGGACTGGACCAGACCTGCACCCCTGGAGAACTCTTACTAACCACATTTCACGAAAACCTCAAACACAAGGAACTTGTCAGGACGCAAAAAAAGTCAAAATGGGCACAAAAAAAGAGTCAGAAATCGAGCAAACGTCTCCACAGCCTGAAGAGGAAGAGGTGGCTCAATCCTCTCAGAGGAACTGCCCCGCTGACAGTGCAGGAGAAACACCAGAGGATGGAAACAACCCTCTGAACACGTACAAGTGGCACACGGGGGCGAAGACCGAGGCAGGGGGTCAGGGCACACTGGAGAGGCTGGAGAAAGGAGCCGCAAACAAGTGGAGCAAAATGCAGAACTGGAGAAAAGCCCTGAGCGAAGACTCTGGAGAAAAGTCATCTTCCTCCACAGCTAAAGCAGGAGAAACCAAGGCAGAGAAACCACCAAGCTCCAGGAAGAACCCATTCCGCAGGGCTTTATCTGAGCCACCTGGTGCCCTCCTGTCCTCTGTCCTCTCTCCATCCACCTCAGCATCTGGGACGTCCAGCGCAGAGGCTTCTGGAGACACAGCTCAGAAAGGAAAACTCCGGAAATACCTGCACCAGGTATCTCAGAAACTCAAACGGCAACGACTGCAGCGGAACAGCAGCCCCATCACAGAAAATGGTGAGAAACATCTGCAAACTTTCTGGGGTCCATTAAAGAGGGTCGGGGTAAGAACTGTTAAGCGAGTATTATAATAAACAATTTCTGCGGTGGTTAAAGAGCGGCCCCTACCGGACACTTTTTAGAGAAAAAAAAATTTATGAGCAGGAAAGTAAAAGAATCCGGCTGTTTCTTCAAAAGTGAACATGAAGTGCAGAGGAGCGTTCAGAACTGTGGCCATAAAAACAAGAACCAGCCTCAGACTTTCTAAACGATAAACAAGATCATATCTCCCCCCTCGCTTCACATCAAAGGGGTCCAAGCAACGTGGTTACACAATGTTCAAACTAACACACACAATCAACTGACCAATCAGGACACCCAGAGTTATACTACCACGCAAAAGTTTTTATACATCACAGGTTTTTGACCACTTATGCATTTATTTTATAAACTGCAGATTTTGTATTCTTGTTAAACATTGAAAAGTTGTTGGGTGAACTACTATAAAAGAAAATGTGTCAAATAAAACAAGTTTCCTTTATAAGATAGAAAGAATATGTAACAGTGCATGTCTGGCATCCTATTAACTGATTAAACATATTATAAATGTATTTGTTAGCAAAAAATATTGAGTGTTTTTTTTTTTTATCAAGTGAGTAACATACAAATGTAGAAAATATCAGTGTGTGCCAAAACTTTTAACGGGTGACCCAGACTGATGTTCAGGTTCTCTCCAATAAAGTGTGGAATTTGGGGATGTTTGTTATGACAGTGATGGATTATAGACATCTGACCTGATTTATGACCTCATGTCATTAAATGTAACCCTCGTTTAGTAGTTTTAATTGTTCTTTGATGTTTTCTTTCTGAAAATTAGATGTTGTTTGTGTGGAGCCGTCGCCTGTGGCTCCCGAACCGACTCGACTCTCCTGGACCCCCCAACACGATATCGCAGTCTGGGACATCAACAACTGCCTTCTGCAGGACGGACAGATCATCATCCCTCGAGAGGAGGAGGTACAAACACATACACACACACACACACACATACATATACTCACACAGACACATACACACTTTTAACATCACTAACTCTTCTCTCTAAATTCAACACACTTCTTACTCCCCAATAAAAGTGACAGTTTGGCCAAAAATCTAATTTAGACAGTTTTCTCCTCATCGGTCACCAGGAATACATACAAAAGCACAAACGTACAAAAGTGTAGATGAATTTTAGGCTCCAAGATGATGTTACTTTGTTTAAGTATGCCAGTGTACTCTAGACCATGATTCTAGATAACCATAAAAGTACACCTGTTCGAGATCCTCATGGTGTTTGGCTGAAGGAGCTGAATGTTGTTTTAACTCGTAAAGTCCAGCTTGTTGTTGAGGTCAGTGAGGTCAGTTGTGTGTGTGTGGTGTGTAGAAACCCTGCTGTGTTTCTGCTCCCCAGCCAGTGCTGCGGATGAGGAACCGCGCGAGCAGCTGTCTGTCCAGCCTCAGCCTGCAGAACCTTTGCGAGAGCCACACCAACCTGGGTGAGTGTCTCTTCCTTCGTTTGTGTCCAGTCATGATTAAAGAGCACTTTATCTTCTAAACCGAGCCACAAATAACCCACAGTATTTCAAATCCCGAAAGGGGGGCGGGGGACCCTGCAGAGTCTCCGGCCTGGTCAGAACCCCGAGCTGACCTGCCCCTGCCTTTAGAGTCAGAGATAAACGGACTGACTTTGATACTCTGTGGAGGAAATAGCTGACGTGATTCTGCAAACGTGTGGCTGTCAAATTGTTTCCTCTAAATTCTGGGAGATCGTATCATCGCAGCTGGCTGTTCCAGACCCTCAGTCGAGTGCTGCGTGTTCTCCCTCACAGAACTGACGGGTTCTCTGTTACAGAACATTGACCACTTTTATGAGCCTGGTTTAGACACCGAGAACCGAAGGCTGATCTGGTTCTTCAAAGATGGGTTTCAGGAGGTGGATTGTTTGTGGCGGGGGCCTCGGTAAGCAAAGGTTTTTTATTCTGTGGACTTATCAAGTCCATCAGTTCTCCATCTGGTTTGAAAGGAGCCGTTCTGGTGATAGTTGTTCAGTAAACCCAGCAGAACGTTCTGTAACCTCCTTCCACACAGTTCCTCTCGAGTAACTGATCTTCACAGCAGTGGTGGGGTTTAAAATGTGAGTTTACTTTGGCCAGTTAAAGCTTTTCTAATTACAGTTACTCTTCTTTACAGTTGAGCTTTAATTGAGCTCTTTTAATAGAAATTAACTTTCCCAGGTTCTAAACGATGCCACAGCTGCTAAGGGCTGAAACGCTGTAGTTCAGCTAGAAGATCAGACCACATCCTGTCTCCTGCCCACACTGAGCTTTCTTGGTTTTGAGCAGATGCTGGTCTGATTTCAACACCACGGAAACGTCTGTCTTTACAACAACCTTACCATAACAAGAGTCAGATTATTATTAAGTTATTGAAGGAAATGTATTACAGTAGTTTATATATTAGTAGTACAAGATATAATATATAGTACACTATATATTATATCTAATATATAGTGTACTATACTAAAAAGTTTTTACACATCACAGGTTTTTCCTACTTATCCATTTATTTCATAAACCGAAGATTTTTATTTTTGTTAAACTTTGGAAAGTTGCAGGGTGAACAAATAAAACAAGTTTCCTTTATAAGATGGAACGAATATATAACAGTGCATGTCTGACATCCTTTTAACTGGTTGTGTAGTGGTGCAGAGTCAAATTCTATACTATCATTTAACTTTAAATACACTAATCAACTGTTTCATCATTCAATAGCTTGTTTAATATCTAATGCTTCTTTAGTAATCCACATTATAATTATATTAGGTGGCTTTTTCTAGGTCAGTAGTGATGAATAAAAAATATGACATTTTCTGGCTAATAAAGGAACTCAAATGGTGAATATACTGTACATGTATTTGTTAGCAAAGAACATTAAGTGTATTTTTAGCAAATATTAAGTGTGTAACGTGCAAATGTTGATAATATCATTGTGTGGAAAACTGGTAGTGAGTGTTCAAACAACAGACTGTAATCGGTGTTCTTGTTTGAATTTGAGTGTGTTAGGAAGGGGAAATGACTGTGTTTCCTGTGATGGTTTAAATGAATCTGCTGTTTAATGCTGCAGGTTGATCATCTCTTCACAGATCACACTACGTGCATAAAAATGCCTAAAAGTTCAGACGGTATTTAGGCTTCAGGACAGCT
The DNA here is from genome assembly GCA_037974445.1 of Brycinus macrolepidotus. Classification (NCBI taxonomy): domain Eukaryota; kingdom Metazoa; phylum Chordata; class Actinopteri; order Characiformes; family Alestidae; genus Brycinus; species Brycinus macrolepidotus. Next base: position 14,174 of record JBBPCZ010118754.1, read on the forward strand.
GCTGTTTCCAGGGGAAGATCTTACTGCTCATTACAGTCTTTTCTTTGTCTGATCAAAAATAAATTTTTTTCTTATTTGGAGATTATTGAAGTCTGACTTGTTTCTCCTAAATCCCCCTTTAGAAGAAATAAGGAGCAAAAAGAAACTTAAGACAGAAGTCCCTCTGCTGTTCTCATCGACTTCTCAGTTTTCTTCTCTTTAACAACCTTATGGATCTCAAAACTGTCTGAAAAAACTTCAAATGTTGTACAGGCTTATTTATAAAACAACCACGTTTTCTTTTGGATCTTATGGTTTATCTGAAGATCTGATTATCTGAGACAAGTAAAGATCAGAGCACTGAAAGAAAATAATTTTAGGAAGGAGAAACAGGCTGAACAAAGAAGATCTTATTCTGAATTTTCATTTCCTCTGGGTTTTTAGCTTTGCTAACATACTTTAGTCATGGTTCTAGACAACAGTGTGCCATACAGTGTCAGAAATCACATAAGCGAACCTCAAAATATCTCCCCCGTCATCAGGAGATCCTCAGCGATGCTGGGAGTCTCAACTCCAGCCATCATCCTCCCAGGGTGTTAACATTCTATGATTGGTGTGTCCTAGCTAGCAGGTGGGAAAACTGGAAGGCCTAAACAAGAGATTACTGAACAACAACATGGTTTGAGGTGACTTTGCGATTCTTAAGACCTGCAGTTAGCACAGTGCTATTTGGTGGGGTACAAAACCTTTATCACTTATTAGTTACATTAGCATCATAGCTCCACAGCTAACTGGAAACTGGCAGAATTTAAACTTTATCTTTGAACAATGATACTGAACTGCCTTGTTTTTTTTACAGAATGCACCCCAGACCACGTGGCTCCTGCAAGCGCTCCCAAACCAAAAGGCCAAGTTGGAGGAGTAAAGGTCAGTATCTGTTGGTAAATCTTCACAGTTCGGCACATCGCTGTGCAGTGCATCGCTGCAGATAAGCTGTCACCAGATCAGCCTGGCAGTTCCACATTTCAGCACCTTCATCCCTCTCTTACTTTTTTCCTTGTTGTGTTGCTAGGCAAAGATCAAGCGTCATTTACAGGGTGGCCAGAAAAAACTGAGCAACACACAGCTCAATACTGTTGGACTGACTGGAAGGTATGGTTTTGTTGCTCGTGCCAATGTTCCGACCAAAACCCAATGAGGATGATCAAAGCTTTATTTGCTGACAGGTACAGATCATCGCCTGTCTTTCTGTTTTATCAGGTCTGGCTCTCGGGAATCCCTATCCATTCCTGTGAGTGTTGCCGAAAGCCTGGATCTGAGTGCAGACCGCACCACTGTCATCAGGCCAGTGCACAGCTCCATTCTCGGGGAGAAGTATTGCTTCGAAGTGATAAACACAGAGAACAGCCACTGTTTTGGGTGCAGTTCGGCTGCAGAGAGAGACAGATGGATTGAGAACTTGAGACGCGCTGCCCAACCAAACAAGGTACCAAACTCACTGTGAATTTTGGCAGCATTTCATTCATTGGTCCAATATTCTCTGACTGGTTTCTGAAACTGGTAAAATGAATGATTCCTGTTTAGGACAACTGTGAGCGCACAGAGAACTCCCTCAGCCTGTGGGTTAACGAAGCTAAAGATCTTCCACCAAAGAGGCGCTACTACTGTGAGGTTCACCTGGATGGCTCTCTGTTTGCTCGTACCAGTAGCCGTGCTGTGGGCAAGTCGTCCCATTCATCTCACCAAGCAAGTGATGGTGCCACAGGTGGGGGTGCAGGCGGAAGTGGAAATCAAGGTGGATGCCAACTCTTCTGGGGGGAGCTGTTTGAGCTGGACAATCTCCCCCCTGTCTCACAGGTCACCCTGCATCTTTTCCGCGATGATGACCCCAAGAAGAAGCGGCACTCAAAGGATGAGTCCGTCATGCATCCTCTGGGCAGTGTGGCACTGTCTTTGGCGGAGATAAAAGGACGAGCTTTCCAAGAGAAATGGTACCCGCTAATTCCCTACAAGCCTCCCAGTACCAGCGGAGTGAAGGACCAACTAGGTCCACAGGCTTCGCTTAGGATGAAGGCCCGCTTTCAGAACCTTCTAGTGCTGCCGATCGAAAGATACAAGGAATTTGCAGAATATGTAACTGTGGGCTACGTAGACATGTGCAGCAACCTGGAACCCCTTCTTAATGTCAGGGACAAGGAAGAATTAGCAGGAGCTCTTGTACATGTGCTTCAAAGCATAGGGAAAGCAAAGGTAAGTCACCACCGACATCCATGTGGCAAAACAACTACCATTGTAGGAACGTTTCTTGCATCTTTCAAGCATGTTAACACGTCTTGTATCCACAGGAGTTCTTGATTCACCTGGGCAGCACTGAAGTTCAGCGTTTAGGAGAAAATGAGGCTCTAATTTTCAGAGAGAACACTCTGGCTACAAAAGCAATAGATGAGTACATGAAGCTGGTTGGGCAGAAGTATCTCATCGATACTCTTGGTGAGGAATGTTCTAGATCAGAAGCTTCTTTAGATTTACAGAAATGTTCTCTGATGATCTGCTCTGCAGTTCAGCATATTTTCTCCACGTTTCCTTTGTTCTCATTGGCTTCATTTCTGTGCCATTGAACAGGGGAATTCATCACTCGACTCTACGCTTCATCAGAGAGTTGCGAGGTAGACCCACGGAAATGCTCTGCACCTGACCTGTCCATTAACCAGCAGCATTTAAAGAAGACTTGCGGAGAAGTGGTGCAGCAAATAACTGAGATGCACAGGTTGGAGAAAGAACATTTTGTAATAGAAATATTCATGATGACAGACCAGGGAAAATCTAATTCAAAGTATAATAACTCATTGCTTTTCACGTTGATCAGAACTGAAGACAGACAAGTTGTATTTCTTTTCCATACCGTGTTCCTCCCCTGGTGTTTGCAGTTCCTTTCCTGTGGAGCTGAATGAAATCTTCTCCAGCTGGGTGTCAGACTGTGAGGAACGGGGACGTGGAGAAATCGGGCACCGCCTCATTACAGCATCTCTGTTTCTGAGGTTCCTCTGCCCAGCCATCCTCAGCCCTTCACTGTTTGGACTCACTCAACCCTACCCTGAACCAAACACCCTACGTACCCTCACTCTTACTGCGAAAGTCATACAGAATCTGGCCAACTTCACCTTGTGAGTAAACCCGTAAAAGAGAACCGCACGGCTCTTTTGTATATTAGATAATGCGGACACAAAGTATTCATGCACCTCAGGCAGGCCAAGCTTATGATGATGATTGGCAAAGCTGTCATATTCACTGCCTCTGTTGTAGATTTGGGGAGAAGGAGGAATACATGCTCTTCATGAATGATTTCCTGGAACAGCACTGGGAACTTATGACAGGATTTCTCCAGAGGGTTTCAAATCCTGACAGTGAGCTGCACATGGCGCGCTTTGATGGCTACGTCGACCTGCCATTACGCCTTGCGGTTCTTCATGGCCTGCTAGTGGACATCGTCTCTCCCATGAAGCAGGTGGGAATCTTGAAGAGTTAAGTGTAAAAACACAGATGACCGAGGCTGTTGTTCTGGGTTCAGTCTCATCAGTTAGCTCCTATTGAATCCTCAGTTGACCAGATCCAAGACTGCCAATTCAATAATCAAGTATGTTAAATATTACATCCACACAAATTTCTCCTGTTTTCTACTTGAAGTTTGCCTCCTAAGTTTGCAGTGGAGACCTGGGCAGGGAGCTACAAGACAGATCTAACAGCACAGGTTATCGATCATTTGGAAACGGAGCAAAATCATTAAATGCCTGTTGCCTTTGTTTTTCCCTCAGGAAACAATAGACAACTTACAGCCCCTTCCATCAATCCTGAACCAGATTACGGAGCACCTTGGTCCAAATGCTCCCCGAATCGTGTGCAGCAGGTGAGTCAGTCTGCAGTTCCAACTGATTACGTGAACTTTTTGGTAGTTTGAACTGGCCTTGTTCATTTATGTTCTGCAGTTTAGAATCCCTGTTACAGTCTGTGGCCAGCATGACTGTTCTAACTGTTTGCAATGTTCTCCTCACCAAAGTTTCAGTCCTGGACAGGCAAAGCCTACATATGTTCCCCCACGAGACCTGGCTAAGTACAGTCCGCTGAACAAATCCCTGCAGCACCTGCCCACTGATCCCAAACCCAGCAGCAAAGACCGGCAGAGAAAGCAGGTGACGAGAACTCAGAGTGTTCCAGCACGGCACCAGCGTCAACCTTTAAAGAGACAGGTCAGCAATGAAGATCTGTCCAGACAAGAGTTTCCATCCGAGGAGGGCGCCTTTCCCCCCATGGATATTTCATCTCCACAGAAAGTGAGCTGCTGCATCTACTCATCTCAGTCGATGCTTATCAAATGGTTGAATCAATGGTTTTAATATGTACACCCACATGCCAACAGTCAATATTCATTTCACCCCTGTGCAGAAAATCCATATTAAAGCTCCACCTGCTCCAGTTCCTTGGATTAGAGACCCTAACATAGTACCAAATCAGACACAACCGGAACTTGAGGAGACAAGTCTGCTGGATAAGGTACGTTCAAACAACCAGACTCTAAATGCCTCAAAATATCTTGGGACCTGAAGAACGTAGAATCTTTTGGATGTTTTAGTAAAGTCAGGTTGGGGATGTGACCCTGCGAGGTTCTCTTCTACTTTTTTGCCATATAGTTACTGACCCGGTCTGTGATGAGTGTTCTGACAGGGGTCTGGTATTTCCTCAGCATGGGCAGGAGCTGTGTGACCTGCGGCTGGGAGTGGAACAAGTGACAGAGCGTGAGCTGGAGATGGCGAAGCGTCTGGAGGATTTAATCGTCCAGAGTGAGTACCAGAATGCGCAGCTTCAGGCTGAGATGCAAGAACTCCGGAACCTTCTGGCCATGCGTGAGGAGCAGCTCGCCAGTGCAATCTTCAGGTAAATACTGAGACGTGCGAGTACAAGAGTACGAATTTAGAACCAGGCTGACTGGGTCTTTGGGCTTTAGGCTCGAGGCGGAGGTGGAGTCACTGCTGTAAAGAGGGAATTTGTCCTTCAACACCTCGTCACATTTTTCACCATCGAGCATCACTAAGGTGTAATACGAGTACAGAATATATACATAAACACTGCTGGCTCTCCTTTCAGGCAACACCTCAATGCATAATTAGTTCCTTAGAGACCATGTACATTTGCTTTAGCAATGTATTTGCATCTGTGCTGTCGTCTCACAGTGAGAAGGTTCTTTCTGTGTGAGTGTGTATGTGTGTGTGTGTGTGTGTGTTCTCCTGGTGTCTGTGTGGGAGCTCAGGGTGTTTCTCTTTTTGCCCTGTGAGTGCTGGGATAGACTTCAGCCCCCACACCCTTTTTAGGACAAAGAGCTCAGAGAATGGATGGATGGATGAACATCATGGTTGAACTGGTGCAGTGCTCGTTCTATCAGTTGGTGTGTCAACTGTTGGGATCCAGCCCGAGCTTAGTGTGGTTTAGTTACTGATGGACTGTCAGATGTATAGAAGTATAAATGTAAAACTGAGTGTCAAGATGACTGTGTATCGACTGTAAACCTGAATTTCCATTAACCAGCAGTGTTGCTCAGCAGTTAGAAGTGTTAGAATGTTCAGTGTTAAATATTACAGATCACACCAGGCAGTACAACCATGTGACACTACTCACTGAGGAGTTAAAGTGTGACCTGCACTGAGCTGGATGTCATCCTGTAACTTTGAGAATGTGTGTGATGTGAATGGGGAGGTTGGCCGAAGAGCTGAAGCCATGCTGGTTTGTGTTTCAGGCTGGAGGTGATCGAGGAGGAACGAGGAGAAGATGAGAGGAAACTCAGCGTCGCCTTGGCTGCAGCAGAACGTATGAATGTCTTAGTAAGTGCTGGAATCTCCCTGGTGTTTTAATAAATCTTATTGACTTCCTGCAGCTGAACATGCAGAGCTGACCGGTTTCATTTGTGTCTCCAGGAGGAACAGTTTGCCAGCCTGTTGAAGGACATGCAAAAGCTCACCTTAACCCCTAACGACAGCCTGAGACCACCGTACATTGCCACCTAACACAAGACAGTATCAAACACTGTCCAGTTCTGTGTGTTGTGATAGAGCCTGTTCTGCAGCTTTTCATGTTCTTTATGTGAGCACTTCTGTCAACGTGTCCTCGTCCGCTGCACTGGTCAAAGGAGGCAGTTCCGTAAATTAAACCCACTGTGTATCTAAATCCCAGTCCAGTATGGTTAAAGGAACAGTTCAGAGAAAAATATCAGATAAATAGTTCTCCAAACGCCCCCACAGATATAAATCAGATATAAATCACCCCCCCTCCCCCCCAAAAAAAAAAAAAACAGTAAAAATGAACTGAACTTCTTCATTAAGGTGGATCAGACTTGTGGATGTAGTTTAGGACACAGTATGACTTACTGTGAGCTGTAAAAATTAACTGTGTCCTAAACCACATCCACCGTCAAACGATCAGAATCTGTCGATTTTTGGTCGAACCTTTCCTGTAAAACACGAGTTGCATGAACTTTCTGTTTGATGATTATATTCATTAATAAAAGATGATGAAAGTGGATGGAGACTCTTTATTTCAACAGGCTGTTACTAAAGGACGTTTTCGTTTCTAGAATAAAATACCGCTGCTGAAGAACCACATAGCTGGGAAACAGAAACCGAACGTGTGGAAAAACGGTAAATAAGAGGGTCAGAGGTTCTGACTCTTATCATTAGCTTTTACCTCCTAAATCTAGTTTTTTGTGGTTCTGGGGTGCTGGATCGGCTCCTGGACAGCTTTACTGTCACTTAAACCCCCAACACCCCCAAGCGCTTCATTTCACACCCACAAACAGAAGAACAGAGCTGAACACGCTCTGCTCAATGTTTAATTCAGTGTTTAAGGTGAACAGAGGGTCGAGTGAGTTTGGTGTGAAACTCATAACTGCTCACAGTGGATGTGAATGGAACCAGACGTCTGTCTCTAAAGAAAGTTATTCCAACAAATGGTTGGGGTTGCGCCGCCTGATGCCTGAGCAGGTCTGCCAAGTCCAAAATCCTTGGAGTGAGATTTTGGGGGGTGTGTGGCCGATGTCGGGAGCGGTGAGCTGGCACAGGCACGCGGGGAAAACCGATGTTGTCAGCGAATCATTAGTCAGAGAAACGCATTAGACACTGCAGTGGCCTAATTAGGAGTTTAGAGCCTATGTAAGACTAGAGCTTGTTTATAGTCATTTTCACATGAGTGAAAAAAATTACAACACAGAAGAATATCAGATTTGGCGTGAGATTTCTTTCTTGAGAGTGAGAGCGTGAGACTGAATGCCAGATGCGTGAGAGTTGGCAACCCTGCCTGAGACGTTGTTCTACCAGTGTTATAAGAAGCTTTTGTTCCTAAAACTAAACCCTTTCATGGTGGAGGGATACATGCAGGGCGCCGTGAAGCAAAGCAGTCCCCCAAAAAAGTGATTTCGTTCAGATTCTCCACTATTTCAGCATCATCAATATCCATATGAACACGCAGAGACACGTGGAGCTTCACATGGTGAATAACATTGTGTTTGTGTTGGGGGCGTCTGGTTCCATTCACCTCCACTGTAAAGAAATCAGAGTCTCTACAGTGAACCGTTTCACATCAAACCCATGCTGAATCTGTTCCGTTTACACACGGAATTTCGAGTGGGCGGAGTTCTCCTTTCGGAGAATCGAGCCAACTCGATTGCTTCTTTCTGGTCGGCGCGGTTGGACCGCTCTGTGTTCGATGAAGACGGGCTGTAGCCCGCTGAACGCAAACAATAGCGTGGAGGTAAAACCAAAATACGGCTTTTAAACTTAACATTCATCTTAAAGTGTGTTATTTTAGGTCAGAATGTGCACCGAGCTGGTGACGGAGTGATCCGAGTCCCGGTGAGGTTTGACAGATCGATTAAAAACCGGTTTTTGGTAACGTTAGCTGGGTGCTAAGCTAAACAGCATGTGACTGCAGGGGCGAGTATTTTGCCAATAATTTGAAAATAAAAGCTTTTATTTCACTGTAGGACTATTTTGGAGAGTGCTGGAGGATCATTTGATGGTGCTGAAGTTTAGGTCTTGGTGATAAGAGCAGAAACCTGTGAATCGGCTAGATTTAGGTTTATTTCACGATAATTCAAGATAAATTATTTGTCACATGCGTTGAAAGTGAACTGTGCATGAAACGACGATTCAAGTGTTGGAGTTGAATAGTGGCAACATTATATAAATAGGGGGAAGTGAACAAAGTTGTGCTGTTGGGTTGGTACTAAAGATTCTGGGTTTTTAGGTCAGGAATGCAGATTATTTTTTTATTGTGTGGGGTAATAAGATATCAACAAAAACCTCATACTCCCTGTACCTGATCACTGGGATGAATTTGGCTCCAGCTTCTTATTCCAGTTGTCCGTTCCCTCTTAAATGGTGCAGCGTTATGGCGCCTTGAGGACAGTTGAAATAAGAAGCCAAGTTCAGCTTTTCAGCTCATCTTTCCTGTTCACAAAGTCTCAAACCTGTGTCCTGTGTTTCTCCTTTAGCTCTGGAAGGAGCTGCAAGGATGGAGAGAGGTCCAGAAACCGCCCGGAAGAGTATGGGCAGCTTCACCGTCAGCATGGTCCAGCCTGGCTCCTCATCTGCCCCCGAGGAGACCGAAGGTCTGTCAGCCCTGATTTCATTCACACTACAGCTGCATGATACAGACAGAAAATCAGTATCTCAATTTTACTGCGATATATTGCAACTGCGATGCCTTTCAATACATTGATGGGTCCGTAAATATTATTTCACATGTTACATTTACTCCATCTATCCATACAGTCCATATATGGAAAATAAGCTACAAAAAATCACAGGTTTTGTGATGTCACAAAACCAGCAGATTTAAATATATCCCATTATTCTGGCTGCAGCAGTTTAGCTCCGTCCATTCATGCACTGCTTTGTGAACATGTTAACTGGTTAAAAATGAGACTTTTTTTAGAATACATGAAGACCTCGATTCATCAGAACACCCAGTATCTCACCTGGAACTTGGATTGATTATGCTGTCAGAAACACTGTGATTGGTTACAGGCTCATATTGCTACCAGTGTTGCAGAGACAGTTATTGCAATAATGATATAATGTGCAGCCCTGATTCACACACTGTCACCTGTGTGTGTGTATGTGTGTGCGCAGGAGGTGGGGTGCATGTGTGTGAGGTGTGTGGAGCATGTTTTGAGACGAAGCGAGGCCTCTCCAGTCACTGCCGGTCTCACTTGAGGCAGCTGCGTGTGGCTGTGTCCGACAGCAGTGGCGCTCCCATCGACCTGCTGTACCAGTTGATCCGGCAGAGAGATGGAAAACTGCCCTTTTCCTCTGGCCAGGCCGCCGTGGACAAACTGCCAGAGCACAAAACGCCCAAAAAGCTCAAAACCCCCAAAACCCTCAAAACCCTGACATCCCCCCCAAACCCTAAAACCCCCAAAATCTCCCAGACCCCCAAAAAGGACTCAACCACCAAACTCAAGATCAAAATATCAACTCTGGTAAAAAAGAAGTACAGTAAGTCTCCCACTGCCTCATTAACCCCACTGCCCCCCGCCTCCTCCTCCCCACCCCAGTCCTCTGGCTCCACCCCCCCGCAGCTCAGCTCCCCTAAACTCTCTAAACCGCATACGGTACTCGCAGAACCCAAAAAAGTTCCCGTTCCTCTGTCTCCACCTCTCACTGTGACCTCCAAACCCCTGTGGGCTCCGCAGGAAACAGACGCTCCTCTGAACCTCAGTGAGTAACACTATACACACACACAAATAAACACACTTACTTCCAAAACTAGATCAGATTTACTGTTACGTATCTGTCGCCTCCCCATCACTTAACCCACCCCTTCAGTCCAACAGTAATTGAGCTCACTGGTCCTAAGTGAGAAGTTATAAGGAATGTTTCATCCTGCTTTAGTATGAAGCACTACAGGGCAGCCAATTAGAACATACATAATTTACATACATCAGAATTAAAGATGCAGTAACAGAAACAGGTTATTTGATTGTACAGGCTGAAAACAGTGTAGAAATGAATTAAATTGCAGGATATTAGCCGCTTAATATGTAAATGAAGAGTTTAGTCGGACCCTTTTGTTCCAAATTCATATATATTTTTTCCGGCTTCATGGAGTGTCTGACAGCAGACAGAGGGGCTGTGGACAGAAGCTGTTTACATAAAATGGACATTAAAATCTCCCATGTTTGTTCGAGTGCATCACTAAGGGGTGGAATGGCTTTAAAAATCTTAAAAACTGCAGCAAGCTTTTTACTGACCTTTTACTGTTGGTCATCTACCTGAAAATTTTGTTTACATTTTTATTTTCACTAAAGTGATTTTAATTTTGATTGTTTGTCCTGAAGTGTTTGTAAATGTGTATAAATGTGAAAGTGTGTAACTGTAAATATGTATGTAAATCTATGTAAACTAAGTGCAGTGTGGGTGGTCTTTACCACAGCGGCGATGACGGCTCACGCTCTGCAGGACGATGTTCATGTGTGTGAGTTGTGCGGGGCGTGGTACGAGACCCGGAAGGGCCTATCCAGCCACGCGAGGGCGCACCTGAGACAGTTTGGTGTGGAGATGGATGCTAAAGGAGCCCCCATTGATGTCCTGCACGAATTGCTGCAGCGGGACAAGCAACTCGGTGGGGGCAGCCCTCTGCACCTTGATGACTTTGGGGGCTGTTCTCCCTCCTCCACCGCCTCCAAATGCCCCACTCCGTCCATACCTCAGACTGAGGTGCTGCACATCACCCCCACCACCCCACCACCCCAGAAAAAGCTGAAGACCTCTCCTGCAGGGGCGGAGTCTGAGGTCCAGCAGATAGGTGAGTCCAGCAGAACTGTTGGTTCTTGTTAGTGCATTACAGGACATGTTTAGGCTCCTTCCCCATGTAGCCCAGCAATTAATTATTATTTTTTTCATTACACTTACTATACGCACTTAACCCAAAACCCCAACCAGACAAACCTCTAAACCAGTCCTAAACCCCACCCAGTGGGATCTACGTTAATGAAGAAGTTCAGTTCATTTTTACAGCTCACAGTAAGTCATGCTGTGTTTTAAACCACCTCCATGAGTCTGATCCACCTTAATGAAGAGCTGGAGGTGGTATGAGGTCCAGAGAAGTTTTGGGTTTGTGTTTTCAGGAAAAGATTTGGGTGACTAGACTGTTGACTAGTGTTAGCAGTGATGGGTTTCATGAAGGTGTGATGATGGATGGATGGATGATGGTTCTGGTGATGGTGTGATGATGGATGAAAAATGGTGTGATAATGGATGAATGATGAATAGATGTTGATGGTGTGATTGTATGATGGATGGATGGATGATGGTATGCTAATGAATGGAAGGATGATGGATAGATGATGGTGTGATTGTATGATGGATGGATGATGCTATGCTGATGGACGGATAGATGATGGTGTGATGATGGACGGATGATGGATGAATGGACGATGGTTTGATGATGGATGGTGTGATGATGGATGGATGGATGGATGATGCTATGCTGATGGATGGATAGATGATGGTGTGATGAGGGATGAATGGACGATGGTTTGATGATGGTTTGATCATAGTGTGTTGTGATGGTGTGATGAACGGATGTTGGATGAATGGATGATGGTATGATTATGGTGTGATGATGGCGATGATGGTTTGATGATGGTATGGTGTGATGATGGAAGCTGGATGGATGATGGATGGATGGTGACGGATGGTGTGATGATGGATGGATGATGGTATGATAGTGTGAAAAAGGATCATGATGTGGTGATGGACGGATGATGAATGATGGTGTGATAATGGTGTGATGATGGATGCTGGTGTGCTGATGGTTTGATGGATGGATGGATGGATGGATGATGGTGTGATGGATGGATGATGGTGTGATAGGTAGATGATGGATGGATGATGGTGTGATGATGGATGGAATGTTGATGGTGTGATGGATGGATGATGAGTAGATGATGGTGTGATGATGTAATGATGGATGGATGGACGAATGGTGTGATGATGGATGAATGATGGATGATGGTTTGATGGTGGATGGATGATGGTGTGATGATCTCTGTGTTGTTAGGAGACTTGGTGAAGGATGTCAGCTGTGAGTTCTGTCATGAGAAGTTCAAGAAGAGCCAGAGCTTAGCAAGCCACGCTCGTTGTCACCTGCGGCAGCTCGGGGTCACGGAGTGGACGGTGCATGGGTCGCCCATGGCAACGCTCAGAGACCTGATGGCCCGCCGTGGAGCAACAAGTTTACCCAAGCCTCATACTCCCACAAAGCACAGTGCCACACCCTCAAATTGCCATTATTCTCCTTCCAGGTCACATGTTCTGCCTACTGCCCCATCAACAAAGCCCCTTTCTCTGCCTACAGCCCTGCTTACCACGCCCACAAAGCCCCATACACCACCTGCAAAGTCTTGTTCTCCACCCACAATGCCCCATAGTCCACCTGCAAAATCTCATTCTCCACCCATAATGCCCCATACTCCACCCACAAAACGTCATGCCCCTCCCACAAGTCCCCACACTCCACCGGCAAAGCCCCTCCTCTCTACGTCCTTGGCCCAAAGGTCTGTAGCTCCTCTGCCTCCGACTTCTGGCCCCATACTTCCAGGCCCCACCCCTCTTCGGGTGCCCAAGGCCAGGAAGGGCACACGGATGGTGGTTTCCAAACCAAAAGATGAGCCGGTGGAGATCTCTGTTACAGAACCCAAACCCAAAAACACACCGGCACATTCACTGAGCAGCAGCAGACAGACCAGCACAGGCAAGTCTTTTCACACACTTCCTCTCTTTACCCACTTCCTTTTCCTTTTCACACACTTCCTTTCTTCACCTGCCCACAGGTGTGCTGTTGCTTTAAAACCAAAGTTTTCCCTGTTACTGTAAACTAGAGCAGCATGATACGGACTGAGTATCAGTATTGCAATTACTACATATTGTGATTGTGATGCCTTTCAATATATTAAAGCAGAGGTCCTCAACCACCAGGCCGCGGACCGGTACTGGTCTGTGAGTCATTTGGTCCCGGACCCCACAGAAAGTATTTTAGTGATTATCAGAGTCTAAAAGATCTTTTATTTTGAAAAAACCCGTCTCGGTCACTGGCTCGTAGGAGGGAAACAAGCGCAGGGCTCCCACTCATTCAGCGGAATGGTGAGTTGTATTTTTACGCACTTTGTTTTTAGTTGTATCTATACCGGTCCATGAAAATATTGTTTTACATGATACCGGTCCGTGGCGCAAAAAAGGTTGGGGACCGCTGTATTAAAGAACCCATTTCATCATTTTCTGAAATTAAAAATACTTAAAGTCTGTAAATATTGTTTCAAATGGAACATTCACTTGCTCCATCCATACAGTCCACATATGGAAAATAAGCTACAAAAACAGCTCATTTTCACATCATAGTTATTGTGATGTCACAAAACCAACACATTTAAGTATTATCTCCTTAGCAGTTTAGCCCGGCCCACTCATGCACCGATTCACCACCTTTAACGGTTAAAAATTAGACTTTTGTTGGATTACATGAAGACCTTGATTCATCAGAACACCTAGTAGCTCACCTGGGACTGCGATTGGTCACCTTGTCAGAAACACTGTGATTAGTTAGAGGCTCATTTGCATATTGCAGCCTTCTGTGATATCAGTATTGTAGAGACCGATATTGTAATAATGATTAATCAGTGATAGATTATGCAGCTCTAATTTAAACTACAGACTGTTGAGACTGTTTAGGAACATTTCATGTTTACAGTTTTCCTTTCACTCAAAAGCAGATCAGTGTGATCAGAAAACGCCTTCCTGCCATTGAGTCTTATCGATAATTATTGAATCTTTGAAGGAATTAATTGATTCATTTGTCATTTTTACACATTTATTTCACAGCTAAACTTTCATAGTATTTCTGTCATTTAAAGAATCTGAGGATTCAGGGGTGTCGTAATGGGTCAGTGCAATGTGTGTGTGTGTTTCAATAGAGGTATATATGTCCATGCCGGTGTGTATATCTGTGTGTGTGTATGTA
>JBBPCZ010118755.1:0-10448 GCA_037974445.1 Brycinus macrolepidotus
ATATGTACGCGCTATATGTACCGCCCTATATATATATATATATATATATATATATATATATATATATATACAGTGCTTTTTTTCCAAAGACATCTCTCTAATGCGGTCAAACTCAGCAGTGTTCTGTTTGTCACACACTGTTGTGTTCTCTGTACTTTGTCTCTCGATACACACTCCCAGTTTTGTTGGCTAATTTTGGCTCACCGGTACAAGCCTGGATTGTTCCTACCTGCACTTAGGATTCCCAACGGCAAGCTGTTCTGACCACGGGAGAGAGAGTGAATGCAATGGCATTCCAAGAAGAGAGAGAGAGAAAGAGAGAGAGACCGAGCGAAGGTCATCTGGAGGGCAGCTGGCTGGCCGTGGCTCTGTGCCCCAGCGGAGTCTCTCTGGGTGGGATAAAACCCTCTTTCTCTTTCACGCGGCTCCAAAACGAGCTCCATTCCGGAGAGAATACCCGTCATAAAACTCAGGAGAACTGCACTGTGTCACCTTTTCTTTTCTACTCAAATACAAGCCTTAAATAAACTGCAGCTCCAGCTCCTTATCCACATATCCTGCAAGACAATTCATGTGACTGGGCAAAAGCAGAGACAAAATTCCGGCTCCGAGCCATGGTTTCAGCCATGCAACTTTTGTTCATTAACAGCCTTTCATGCTGTGTCAGAAACAGCACGGTTTGAGGCAAGCGTGTGATGATTTAAGCATGCGGTTTAAATGAGACTGAACTGGGGGCTGTAAGCTTCTCTTACTTGTTAGCTACATTAGTGTCATAGCTTCAGTCACGGGTGGGCTGAGGGTGGGGAAATCCCACCAAAATGAGTTGTCTGCCCAACCACAGAAAATCTGGAAATAAAAGCTTTCACTTTTCTAACTGGTGACGGGGCACTTTGAGTAAAAAATACCGATTTGTGTTTCCTTCTCATCACATTACATTACATTCATTTGGCAGACGATTTTATCCAAAGCAACTTACAATACAAGGAAGCATTCAAGTTTCAGGACAGTGTGAGAACCAGAGGAGAGTTCTAAGTGCTAAAATCTTTATGTAGGGAGTAGTGCAAGAAGATAGACAGTGCATTAGGAGAGGAGATGCTCTCTGAACAGATGAGTCTTCAGGAGGTTTTTGAAGACAGAGAGGGATTCTGCTGTTCTGGTCAACTTTGGCCGCTCATTCCACCAGTGGGGAACCACGAATGAAACCAGTCTGGACTGCGTCTACCTTGTGTGTAGGGATCGCAGAGCCAGACAATGTTCCTTGAAGAAGTGGAGGGAACGACTAGGAATGTAAGCCTGAAACGCTGTGTTAAGCATGTTGGGTTATTTTATGTTCTCAGCGCTTTGTTTAGTTTCGGGCAGCCCAACCCCAGTGAACGATTTGTTTACCTCCCTACCAGGTCCTGCAATGTGTTCTCCCGCCTCCTGCCACTTATAAGGCACTGTACATTAGTGACGTCTCCTTCTTTTCACTTCAGTCGTTCCTGACGTATATTCCATTAGAGGTTATAGTTCAGTTTACCTACTTCTTCAACCTTGACCTCCTTTAATTTTACCTCATTTTTCAGAAAATCAGAAGACTTTGAGGAACTTGCTTAATACACTAAATATGCTGAAATAACTGTTGTAAATAAAACAAGAAAGTTTAAAAACACTAAAATATGAAGACGGGACACACGGAGCAGTCATAAAATGCAACTGCAGTCTCGCATCTGTGCACTTTATAATCATTAAACATATAAACATTTTGATTGTTATACAATTTTCAGCCCATCACCAGTTCCACCAACTAGCTAGGACTCCCCCTATCATGTGATACCACCAACACTGGGAGTGCTTCCTCAGAACTGCTGCAAACACAACATAACTGGACATCATAACATGCTTAGAGGAAAATACAGACTGTAAATTCTGTAATGTCAGCTAATTGTGCTGGCTAATGATGAGAAAAAGAAAAAGGACATCCTACCCACTCATAGAGAGCAAGGACAACTGTGCTTTCTTGGAATCCTGGCCACAAGTGGCATCGTCACCCGTTGATAGAGCCAATGCTTAGACCAGTGGTCACCAACCCTGGTCCTGGAGATCCACCTTCCTGAGAAGTTCAGTTCCAGCCACAATCTACAACACCTGGCTAATGAGCTTCTCCAGAAGACGGAGTTAAAGTAAATGGGAGGAGGCAGCATGTTAGATGAAAGTTGGAGCTAAACAGGGCAGGAAAGTAAACCTCCAGCAAGACTAGTGACCACTGACAGCTTTGTCACTTAGTCCTACCTCAGTTTATTTTACAACACGCATTTAGCATTAATCTGTCTTGGCTGACTGACTATAGGCATGTAAGGTAAAACAGAGGAGATGCAGATTTTATTTTTGACTGAAACAAAACATTATTGCAAAGCCAGTTTCTGCAGACGGTTGGGTGGACCAATATTAGCATTGGCAAAACCTAGGGTGGAACGGTAGGACTGTTTAAGGACACGGATGACTAAGCAACAGGTTCAATAAAAGGAAAGTGGCCCCTTATAGTCACGCATGAACACACCACACCACAGCACACAGTGTGAACAATGTGAAATTCTTTCTCTGCATTTAACCCATTTACCAAGTGAAGCTGTGGGCTGCCACCAATGAGGGGCGCCCAGGGAGCAGTGTGTGGGTTCCTTACTTAAGGTGGTACCTCAGTGGTGTCACTAGCAGTCCAACCCAGGATTCCAACCCACGACCTTCTGATTTCAGGGCGAACTCCATAACCACTAGGCCACCAGCTGCCCCCCCAAAAAAGAGTCGCCCTTTCCGAGCCTCTCTGGCTGGATTTCTCCATCCAGAGCAGGTCGTTTGGGGCCGGCCGGGCCCCGCTCGGTGCGGAGGGCCAGCCGGGTGTGTGTGGGAGATGCTAAAGCATGCTATTGCTCACCTCCTTGTATCCCCTAGCAACGTCATCTGCCAACTTTGACAGCTGTTGGACAGATATTTCTTGAGATTCACAGTGAAGACCCCTTTTCTGTCGTATCTGTTTTTTTGATTACTGATATTAGGGCTTCTCAAATACTGACTGACGCAACTATCTAAGTGTATCATCAGAAGATAGCAAGATCATTCCCTGGCAATGGCAGAGTCATCTTCAGCCAAGAGTCCAAGAGAGCACTTTGATCCCTCTGGCTGGGTGGGCGAGAGGGCCCTCCCCTTCCACCTCATCACTCAATGTGAGGCTAGCCAGCGTGGGTGTCTGTTAGCTGACATCACACAATTCTACTCCAAACGTATTGAGCTGTCCAGCGACGTTGCATCACCAGCAGTTCAAAAAGATGTGGCGGTGCTTTACGTGACTCTAAAGAAACACATGCTCTTCTTCATCCTCCCAGCATTGAATCAGAATCAGAATCAGAAAACATTGTTGATCCCAGAGGAAATGGCTTATGTTACTCACACAGAGACACAGAGACAAGAGCAATATAAAATATAAAGTCAAAAATAAAAATAAATAAAACTCTGAAAAATACTCTGTATGAAAAACACAATGCTACATACACACATGCTGGGGTATAAATACTACAGATGCATAACTTACTGGTAATACAAACAGTGGCTTGGAGTTGTTCATTCATTCATTTTCTGTAACCGCTTAATCCTTGCTAGCGTCACAGGTACCCGGAGCCTATCTCAGGGTCAACAGACGCAAGGCAGAGACACCATTCACTCACACCTACGGCCAGTTTAGAATCCCCAATTCACCTGACATGCATGTCTTTGGACTGTGGGAGACCCTGGAGAAAACCCACGCCACCACGAGGAGAACATGCAAACTCCACACACACACAAGGCCAGGACCCTGGAGGTGTGAGGCAACAGTGCTACTCACTGCGCCACCATGGGGCTGCTCGGAGTTGCTCTTTATACCAAGCCTGTTTTTATATGTAATAGAGATCAGTAGTAGATAAGTAATAGTGACATAAGTAGTGGAAAGACTATTCCACATAATAATAAGATGTGGCACATAATGATAATGATTTAGCACACAATAAGAAATTGCACACGATATTGCACATGGTAAGACTACTGCACAGAACGATAAACCGTTAAACCCGATAAGAACTTGCACATCTGAGTAGCAGCAGGTTACTGCACGATTATTGTGTGGGTATGTGACAGGGGGAGGAGTTATAGTCTGCATACCGCCAATAAATAGGAGTTAACTGGGGAGATTTGTAGCCAGTGGGTAGACAGGACTAAATTTGGGAGAAAGTGGGGGAAAGGAAGAATAGTCATGTCATGTCTACAAGATAAATAAATAAATAAATGAGATGATAAGTGAGGAATGTGATCTTATCAGCACTCCTACTCTGACAAGTACAGGCTTCAGTCCTACGTAACCTATAAGGTGTAGGTTCAAGACCGCAACAGAAATTAATTGGATTCAAAGCCAATTCAAGCGAGAGAGAGTTTGCCTTTCAGTGTAGTAGGCTCATCATTATTATTATTAATGGTGTAATGATTCCATTTTAATTCAATGATGTCCACAGGGGAGAGAGGGGAAAGCGAGGAGAACCGCAATTTCACACCTGGAAAACTCACAGACACAAATCAGCAAACATCATTAAAACACAGATTAAAGGCTCTGTGGTGTATAACTAGCTAACACAGTGAAAACCCAGCATTGGAGATAGGGGCATATGTTAAATCGCCACTGCTGGAACAAAACCTTGTATCCCGGAGTGGGAACCTTCCAGAAGAAGAGAAAAAATTGTGCACTCCGGTGTCCACTCGGCACATATGCTGGTTGTGAGTTTTTTATATTCCATTCATAAGCAGCATGACATGACATTCACCACTTTTGATGCCTGTAACCTCCAGCTAGGTTGGAAAAGTTACATCATATCATAACAAAAATCATGTGAGAAGTCAGGGCAAAAGCCTGGGAAAGAACAGTAAAATGAAAATGTACTTTCTGAATCCACAGTTCAAACTCATTCACAGTTGCAAGAGCAATTTTCACATGGGGGTTGCTGAAAAATTTTGTGGTGCGGGGTTGAGACCAGTTGGGACTGGGGTGGGGTTGTGGTTTTGGGTTTACCGTTAGAGGTGCTGTAATGCCAACGTTATGTCCTCAGTTATGTCCTCAATAAGGTTACAACAGTTTCGAGTAAGCATATTTAATTGCACTTACGTTACTGACCAACTCTGAGCTGGTATAAGTTCAACCCTCACTTTTTTTAAATGAGTTGGGACTCTTAGTCAAAGTTTACGAAGCAATAATTTATTCCAATCATTTTGGACCATTTCTATTCATCATTATGAAATTGTTCATTCATTGGGACATAGTGTAAAAGGCAGCTAACATTTCCAAATTATGAAAAAGTAATAAAACACATAAAAATAAATTAAATGTTTTTCGATTGACAGCGACATTATACTAGGTGTGTAAAAATTCACTGGTCACAAGAGGTTTTGCCATGGTTAAGAGGTTTTTCTTAAATTTGACGTTTTAGTTACATTTGATGGATCCGCGAATAAAAGTGTGCAAAAACTGCTTTGAATGGAATATGGGCACCTTTATTGGAGGCCTAGTTCCAACACTGTGGTGAAGTAACAGCCAGGCAAGCTCTCACTGTGTATGCTTCAATGTCTAGTCCCTGCCTAACCAAGTATCACTCCAGTTTACTGCCTCACTTTACGCTTTATATACTTCTCATATTACACTCTGGAGTTTCAATAGCACCTGCTCTTTACCTTCTGTTTACTGCCACAAGAGGCACACTCATGTCCCGTTATTTGATAAGATTATAATTTGCCACTCACTCAGTGTGGATCAATGCTGCTAACTACCTCTTGTGCAATTTCATACTTACAGTGCAGTACTAGTGACTCTGGAAGGTTTACATCCCATTCACACCATACTGTTAGACTACATTACCGTTACATTGTTGTATATCTATTTATTGTATTGTTTCTGTCGTAACTTTCCTGTATGTTGCTATATGTTGGTCCATGGAGAAACATTTCATCGCACTATGTATGTGTTCACAGCTGCTGATAACAATAAAGTAACCTTCAACCATCAAGCAAGACAAGATATGACAAATGTATCAATGTTTGAAGTACCAACACATTTCTTTTTAAATTAATAATAACAATGAAAAGTTCCAGCACTAACAGTACACTGTGGTTGTCAAGCAACAAAATGGTCAAAGTAAATATACATTCCATGAGTGGTTTTAACCCTTAGAACACGAGCGGCACGGATCCATCATACGGCAAAATAACTCCTTATATGGAAGTTCCCCTGGTTTGTGTTGGTGCTCGAGGTGTCAGACGACATGCTGAGCTTTGTTTGGTGTTCCTGTGTCACATAGAACCAAAGTTATTGTCATTTGAAAAATGTAAGAATAATAATAACCGCCACTGGGATTTTAAAAATGGCGTCACAGGCAAATGCCGATAAAGAACAAAAATGCCCAGATAATTTTAGATCTTAGAAACAAACAGAAAAAAACACAAGATCTTTGAACCCGGGAGAACTTTCAGGATAGTCTCCGCCCACAAGTGGGTGGGGAAAACCCGCAGAGGGAGGGGGTCCGGAGAGCGGCCGAGCGAAAGAGCAGCAAACGATGCGTGTGCAGGAGAACAAACACCGGTTTCCAACTGTTTTACTCCATTTTTATGTGTTGAAATCAGATTTTACTAGTACGCTCTAAGGATTAATGTAAGAGGTTACATTGCATTAATACAGGATTCAGTTGCTGTGGTTCATCTGTGCATAGACTGAGTATTTGAACACTGCCTTTGAATGCAGTTCAGCCAATCCGAACTCTTCATTTTCTATACAGCCGCATTACAGCCAGCGTTCCTTCTCTTTTATCCGCAGTGCTGTACGAAATCCCAGCATGGGCCTTTCTATCATGTTTTGGGTAACCTTGAGCATAATCGGTGGGATCTGAATAGGGAGGGAGCGAAGGAAGTGGTTGCTTTGAAGTGTCATGCTGACAGTAGCAGCAAGGATTCAGCCTGATGTGAGCGCGCTCTGTTTCTCGGCGCTGAAGCGCATGTTTGTGGTGCACTGCTGTAAACTCTCAGCTGATGATCATCAGCGTTGAATAAAGCGGTGGGTTATATGAAGGTAGAACTGTTTCAGGACAGGGGCAACCGAACAACAGGTTCATGTAAAGCATGCTTTTGGTCACCTATTCGTTTCCCAGTAGCAATGTCGTCTGCCAATTTTGGCAGCTATCGGATTGATGTTTCTCAAGACTCATCATGAAGACTCCTTTTCCGTCATGTCTGCTTCATACCTCCTGTTTGAGTGGAGTAAATGGCACTCGCTGTTTTGCAGCATACACAGTGAGAGCTTGCCGGGCTGTTACCATGCCACAGTGTTGCAGCCTGGCCTCCTAAAATATTAAATGAGAGGCACCCATATCCTATCACATAAATTCAAAGCAGTTTTTTTTTACTTACATTTGTTCACAGATCAGTCAAAAATAAGCGAAACCGTTTCAGGCTGATATTATAGAGCATTTTTATACTTGACCCCAATGCTTGGGTCCACACCCAGGGCTTTTCTGTTGGGGAGGGGCTTTTTATCACAGGTTTGTTGTCACGCCGGAGGGTTTCTTCTGAACAGTGAATCCACTGATTTTCTGTATATCAGCACTGTGTTTGAAAAATTGTAGATAATGAGATCCCTTTACTGGTTTTGACATTGAATGGCAACTGACAGCTCTAAGCAAGATCACTGTTATGTTTCCTTGGTGGTCTTCTGATACTTCTACTGCCTTCAAGCGCATGCTGTGAGATCCCACTTCCCAGTTCGGAAATCGTAATTACGACTAGTCAAGTGCTTAACTGGGAAATGTGCTGGAAGAAGCTTTTTTTTAAAAAATGGATGTCCTCTTGAAAACGTTGTTTTTGTGGCTAATGTTTAATAAAAAAAAAAATGAATTAGAACAAAGCGGTCTTCAAAAGACAGATTGAGAAGGGGAGGATGCGCATCAGGTGTTAGCATATCATTACGAGAAAATTAGCACCATTTCTGGTTTAAGAAGTAGGTGTGCAATGTTTAGCTATTTTTATGGAAAAAATGGCCTTTATAAATTAATAATGCTCAACTATAGGGAACGTACAGAGACTAGCTGGCTAGCTAGTTAACCATGCAGCTGCAAATTATGTGATTTTGTTTAAAGAAAATAAGCACAAATGGCAGTTACATTCACCTATTTAAATTTCTGTTTAAGAAACAGACTTGGTTAGAGCACGTCATTTAACGTACAACACGTATTTTAAAAATGTCTACTGATGTTTTGCCCTGCGCCGTGTTTTGACGTCACAGCAACAAAGGAAATTGGTTGTAACTGAAAAATCAGAGTTTCCCACTAGTAAATACAACTTGGTTTGACCGATCATGTGCTCGTAACTCATAATTATATTTCCAAGCACACTTGAAGGCAGCATTAAACAGACCGTTGTTTTAGTATAGTTCCAAAATTAATAGGGTGTAGAAATGAACTTATTATATTTTTGTGATATTTCAGCGCCATAGGCTGATTCATTGAACTGTTAGAGAAAGAAAATGTTGTTTTATTTCAACTTTTGTCTAAAAACCAATTGTGATGCTTTGCTGCCCTACTTTATGCGGCAGAAATAAACTTTGCCAGTGTTCAACCCAGCTTCTTTTCACTGGTCCTATTTATTTCAATGCATATAGTCACTGTTTTTCATTTTTTGACAGAACTAGTAAACACCAGATGCCTTGGTTTAGGACCAAGAGAAATGATGTAAAGTGGCTTAGAATAAAATGTTTAGGTCTTAAATTTTAAGAACACTTTAAAAGTCTCCTGTACATTTCATTTGTTTTGGACTTAATAGGGTTTTGGCCCAACAGTGATTATGCATTTTTTTACTGTTACCTGTAGAACACTGAACTTACTTTGGGATGTTGGGAAACCAGCAACCTCACTTTCACAAAGCAAATTAACAAATAATTTCAAGTTAAGTCAAATTTTTCTACTAGAACTTAATTTTCTTTTTACTTTGACCTACAAAGTCAAAGTCAAAGTCAAAGTCAAAGTGAACTTTGGCATCTCAGCTATATACATGTATACAGTGAGACAAGATGGTGTGGCTCCAGATTTTATAAAGGACACAGAGTAAACATATATAAATAAACTACAAGTATAAACTCTAAACTAGAATAAAAATGTGCAATATGGTACAAGGATGTGCAATATGGTACAAGGCCATTTTAATGTCCAAAAAATAGTGCAAATGTTGCATCAGCAGTCAGGTGGAAAGCAACAGTACTGGAATGTAATTGTGTGCTTTATACGTGCACAAGATCAGCAGTGGTTTAAAATAAATAAACATACCATCAATCTATGATAAATACAGAAATACTAAAATAGAACAGTGTTGTTCACAACAATTGGTCATATGTTTCTGGTCCCTCAGACCACTAAAACTGAAACCACCTAAGGGGTAAGTGGGAACATTTCCACTCTTGGTACTTTTGATTGAATTCTTCATAAACTGAAGGTGCTCGAAACGAAGTTCACGCTCTCATTTGCAGCAGAACATTAAGCACTGAATACAAATCACTGCATATGGGACTCCACCTTACACCTAATGTTTCACTTTTGCCTGTTCCGACTTCTTCTCGATCTTCCTAAGCCCAAAATATCATGATAAATCTCAAGTATTGTGAATATTTCTTCAAATATCATGATACATTTTTCTGTATCACCACGCGCAGCACTTCAGGGGGTCTCACGAGACCCTATGGCAGCTGGCGTTGTTATTACTGGCTATTTTTCCCTCCTTCTGTTTCTTTTATTTTCTGTCTCTTTCTTTGCATCACTGTTCTCATTTTATCAGTTATCTCAATGTCTCTCTCTCTCTCTCTCTCTCTCTCTCCCTCTCACTCTGTTCCTATGCCTACCTCTCCACTCATCTCTCTCAGGTGGTGACATCTCTCTGTTGCTGGGGTTGGGAGGGCACAGCAGACATATGCTGTTGCTTCTGAGTGCGACACACACACACACACACACACACACACACATGCACACACACACACACACACACACACACACACACGCAAAAGGAGAGAGCTTGTTTATACAGCAAAACGTGCAGACCTGGGGCTCTTTCATTTGGAAAACAATAGGCTCATTGATAGTCTCCACTGTCTCTGAGTGTTTGCTCTGAGGATGAGGGTCTAATGAAGAAGACACCAGTCTACCTTCTCCTCCTGCCGTGCATCACGATGCTACCAGCCCTCTGCTGAAAATGACCCACCGCCCAAATAATATCTGGACAGCAGTGGTCCAATGGTGGTCGCTTTCCACTGGATGGGGTAGATAGAGGGCTGATAAACTGTGCAGCAACAGATTCAAGATTCTTTATTTGTCACATGCATAGTCATACAAGTACAACACACAGTGAAATGTATCCTGAACTGCTCC
>JBBPCZ010118816.1:0-10447 GCA_037974445.1 Brycinus macrolepidotus
GTGTGTGTGAGAGTGTGTGTGAGTATGACTGTTGTAATCGAATAGTTCAGATATTTTTGTCTTACTGTAATAATCAGTTTTGATACCAGGATGCCATTTCCCCCATATCCCCTTTATACTTGGCTGAAGATGACTGAGAATAAAGAGAATCCAACTAAAATAAGTCTTCAGAAGAAAACTTTACTGCCCATCTCAGATCAAATAATATGACTGTGCCCAGTAGATAGTGTGTACAGTTTAAGTCTTGTATTTTCATTATTGTCTGAAAGAGGCTTTAAAAAGTGTGGCTTTAAGTTTTTATAAACTGTAATTTGATAAGTCCGAACTTTTATACTACTGACGCTAATTCAGCTCATCCCAAAGGTATTTGTTGGTTATCCTTCACTCCAGAGAATATCTCAATACTGGACAATGATGGACAAAAAGAAATGTGTAACTTGTAAATGAATTTGGATCACTAGTTTACTTACAGATTACAAACTTGCCAAATGTGAACATTTCAATACATCAGCCTACAGCTTGCATTTTCCCGGATGGAAATATAATTACTACATATTTATAATGTTATTGTGCTGACTATACAAGTCATCTTTTTTTTTTGTTGTGTTTCATGCGCCACGTATATATATATATATATATTTTTTTTTATTCTTTACTGCTTAACTTTTATGTAACCATTTACTTTATAGTCATTGTAATCTATGTTTAGTTAACAAATGTATACAATAGAAAAAATTGCTAAACTAAAATATGATGTTAAATAATATTTAACATTTTTGCAATATTTAATGATATTACTTATTGGCCCAAGACTATTTCTGTTTAACTTTATACCCCTCTGGTGCTGCGTGTGATGACCTTAGGCTCCGTGTATCAGACCCCAGTCCCAGGCAGCAGCACTGTACCTCGTTAAACCCACGACGTTTTTATTAAGGTAGCACCACATAAAGTTTTGGAATTTTTATCAAATATTGATTTACAGAATCTTATTTAGATTCTTTCTTTATTTGTTTGTTTATTTGTTTAAGTCTCTTGTTTTCAAATAATTTATATTGTTTAATTTACCTTTTTGCCATGACACAACCATTGTTGCTGATACGGCATTAAACTTAAACTACTACTACTAAACTACTACTACTGTTACTACTACTGCCTAAAGTGTTATATGAGGGAAAACATTACTCTCTGCGGAGCTTCGGCCTGGAAGTAAACTGGTGTGACGCGCCTGCCTGAGGCTCCAGAGCGCGCCGATCTATTGACAGTGCTTGTGCACATTATAAAAGCTGTCTGTGTGTGTCTGTGCACATTATACAAGTCTGTGTGTCTGTCTGTGTGTCTGTCTGTCTGTGTGTCTGTCTGTGTGTCTGTCTGTGTGTCTGTCTGTGTGTCTGTCTGTGTGTCTGTCTGTGTGTCTGTCTGTGTGTGTGTCTGTGTGTCTGTGTGTGTGTCTCTTTGTGTGTGTCTCTTTGTGTGTGTCTCTTTGTGTGTGTCTCTTTGTGTGTGTCTCTTTGTGTGTGTGTGTCTCTGTGTGTGTGTGTCTGTGTGTATGTGTGTGTGTGTGCAGTTTTACATCTGTCAGCAAAGAGGTTTCCAGATTTTACTGATACTGCGTTTTCCCCTCTAGTGTTTCAAGACAGACAAATTAATTGAATGTGTTTTGACATTTTAGACAATTGATTAAAATCCCGAATATTCTGGCAAGTCCGTTTAGCTTTGAGACCCTGCCAGCAGCGTACGGCTGTGTGTTTTTTTAGTGGTCCACGTGTCATGCTGACAGTGCTTGGGGCTGTGTGGTTATTTGTTGTTCCAACATTATTGAAGGGTTTTGCTCTGTACTGATTAAGCTCTAATGTCGTAATTATTTGTGCTCGTTACTGACGGGTCGATTCGGTCTGTGACGGCTGTTGTTGACCGGTGCACTGAATGACTGGAAAAGCTATAGTTTCACTAATGGCATGTTGTGCTATGAGTCAATGGAACAAGAAGTTACAAATACATTGGTAGTGTGATCAGAGATGGCTGTACATTGTCAGATTCCTAGTATGTGACGTGGATTCCAGGGTTATTAGATTATCAGTTTTCTAGTGTAGTTTAACGCTTCATCTGGAGTAATTTAACACTGCACTGTGTAGACTAACAGGTAATGCTGTCAGTTTTTGTCAGTGTTCAAAAGTGAAAAGTATAAGATAAGGTAAGGTAAGATAAGATGAGATAAACCTTTATTAGTCCCACAGTGGGAAATTTGCATTGTTACGTCAGAAAGTGGACAGAACAAAGTTAAGAGCAGCAAAAACAATAGAATAAAAACTATACAACAGTATAATATAAAAAGTACACTATACAAACAATACAAAAATATAAATATAGACATTTGTGTGTGTATGTAAATATTTGTGTATATATAAACCTATATAAGTATTCACTCGTATATAAGTATGTGTATAGTAAATAGTGGAGATATATATATATATGTGATGATATTGTATGTATTTATGAACACTGGATATATATATATATACACAGGAACACATTGGAATGTCCTCAGTTGTATGAAAAGAGGGACTTTCAAGGGGATTTGTTCCCCTAGTTCCACCCCCACTAGCGAGGACTCCATCAATCACATGATCCCACCAACGCTGGGAGGGTGAAGGCTAGCATGTGCTCCTTTACAGAGATAAAGAGAGAGCGAGAGAGATTAGGAGAGAAGGAGCTTTGACCAGTGAGGAAAGAGAGGTATGCAGTGCCCCACTGGGGGAATGGAGAATTGGGAAAGACTGCATGAGTCAGAATTGGGAAAAACAAGTACGATGGTGTAATGGGGGGCTATTTAGAGCAAGGAGAACAAACTAAGGCAAAAGTCAGGCTTTTGGTAAAAGCTTAAAACAAGCCATGACTGTTAACAATGGTGGTGTCAGAAATTAGTTTCCAGTTTTGTGGATTTTCTGAATCTTGGTATTTTGGCAAGTGTTTCACTTGGGTCAGTTGGTAAACTTTGACCAGTTTTGGTCGATTTTATATGTACATTCAGAACTGAATTCAGACAAAAGGACAATATGATCATGTTGTAATAAATTACATCACAGAATGTCTCAGTACGCTTTTCTGGACCGGTCGGTAATACGTATAGTACACCTACCTACTTCGTGTTTTATTATAATGAGAGTCCTGTTTAATTGGATTTAGTGCAGTTCAGTTTGTGAAATGCAGAAAAAAATAATTTGTACTCATTATTTGGAATAGTACTTTTAAAATATTTATTTTTTTCAGTGCGTACTGCTGGCTTTTTTGTCCGTTCTAACTTATCCGATGTTAGTAAAAACTTAATTTTGATATTGGAAAGATTGTTATTCTGATCAAATGAATATTGGAACAAACAGGCAAATGTAGAGGCAAACGAAGTGCCTTTCTCTAGTTTGCTTTTCTCTAAATAAGAAAAAAAAATCGATACTGCGTGTACTATAGAGTCCTCTAGATCCTTCTCCTGCCTCAGTATTGCATGACTGCTTCTTACTGCTTCTTTATTATGTAGCTTGATCTGTGTTTGATAGCTGATGTTGTTTTGTCTCATCCTTCATCTTTATCTCATCTTGACTTCCACCTTTTGTGTTTTTTTTTTTTCAGTGATGGACACCAAAGCAGTGTTTACAGCCCTGTATGAAGTATGTGAAGAAAATGCTGCTTTCTTTTCTGGAGGCCCTAAAGGGCCAACAAGTGATGCTGCACAGAAACTGGTGGATGCTCTGCTGACCATTGAGAAACACGCTCGCAGTCTGGAACCTGTCATCTCCGGCTTCGCCGCCATCTACCACCACTTTGACTTTGACCCTCACATTCCTGCCAATGGATACCGCTCACTAGTGAAGGTGTGTGTGTGTGTGTATGTGTGTGTGTATACAGTCGTGGCCGAAAGTTTTGAGAATGATGCAAATGGTAATTTTCACAAAGTTTGCTGCTTCAGTTTTTATGGTGGCAGTTTGTGTATACTCCAGAATGTTATGAAGAGTGATCAGATGAATTGCAATTAATTGCAAAGTCCCTCGTTGCCATGAAAATTAATGTAATCCCAAAAAACCCTTTTGCGCTGCATTTCAGCCCTGCCACGAAAGGGCCTGCTGACATTTCAGTGATCCTCTTGAGAGAGAGTGTTGGGGAGGACGAGGCTGGAGATCACTCTGTCATTCTGAGTTAGAATAGCAGACTGGATGCTTTAGAAGAAGGTGGTGCTTAAAATCGTTGTTCTTCCTCTGTTAACCATGGTTAACTGCAAGGAAACAGTGCAGTCATCACTGCTTTGCATAAAAAGGGCTTAACAGGGAAAGATGTTGCGGCTAGTAAGACTGCACCTAAATCAACCGTTTATCGGATCATCAAGAACTTCATGGAGAGAGGTTCAGTTGTTGTGAAGAAGGCTTCAGGGCACCCAAGAAAGTCCAGCAAGCGTCAGGAGCGTCTCCTAAAGGTCATTCAGCTGCAGGATCGGGTCACCACCAGTAAAGCATCCTGAAACCATTCAAGTGTGGGTTTCCTTCTCATCCAGGGGAGTGGGCTCACTCACAATTTTGCTTAAGAACACAGAATAAAGAATGCTACCAAAACGTCCTCTGAGAGCAGCTTCTCCCAACCATCCAAGAACAGTTTGGTGAAGAACAGTGCCTTTTCCAGCAAGATGGAGCTCAGTGCCATAAGGCAATAGTGATGACTAAGTGGCTCAGGGAATAAAACATCAACATTTTGGGTCCATGGCCAGGAAGCTCCCCAGACCTGAATCCCATTGAGAACTCCCGTTGAAGACTTTCACTAAAATCTTAAAGTGCTCTGCTGTCATCTGTAGGGTTCTTCTTCCAGGCGGAGCGGAAAGATTCCAGCTTGATTAATCGGCATTTATGCTCTAATTTTTCGAACATTTTGCTTTAGGGCATGTGTTTGATCATTATACCAACTAATGAGTTTTCTGTCTGATTCCTTTATGTCTTTGAGGTGTGATGTTGTCTAATCTGGATGGAAGAGGTCTCTAAACATTCAGTTGGGTTATCTAAGTCTGCTGGATTAGATGGAGAGCTGACTGGGGTCGATTAAATTTACGAGGTTTTCAATAAAACTAAGAACTCTTGTGGATGTTACTGTACAACTAATATGAAAGCGTAGGGACATACTTGCATGATTAAGATGAAGTTCATATGCACTGAGGAATGGGCAACAGGCTGGTGAGCAGTAGAGGAGGCAATACAAACCATATCTTCCCTCCGTCATTATGGACAACGTGAGATCACTGAACAATAAGATGGATGAGCTTACGGCAAGAGTAAAGAGTACTCACACATGAATTGTTTACATTCCTCCATCATCTAGCGCAACAACAGTGTGGAGTTATCCACTCCACAGCCGCGAGACTCCAGACAGATCTCACCACAGTTTGGTTCACCTTCTACCCACCTACCTACCACTGGTGAAGAGACGGCCGGCCACTGTCAGGACAGTGAGGGAGTGGTCAAAGAAGGCCAGTGCAGCCCTGCAGGACGGTCTGAAGACTGCAGACAGGGAGGCTCTTTATGAGCCACATGGAGAAGACATTGATAGCCTTACAGACTGTGTCACAGAATACATCAACTTCTGTGTTGAGAACTCTGTACCAGAGAAATCCGTATCCTGGTTCCCCAACAACAATCCATGGGTCACCAAAGACATCAAAGCCCTCCTGAATGAGAAGAAGGATGCATTCAGGTCAGATGACAGGGAGGCAGCCAAGGAGGCACAAAGTTGCTTGTCTGTGAAGTTAAAGGAGGGCAGGGACAGCTACAGGAGAAGGCTGGAGCAAAGGCTGCAACAGAACAACACCGGGTATGTGTGGAGGGGCATGAAGACAGTCTCAGGCTTCAAGACCAGCAGCCAGGGGACTGATTGTGATGTGGAGAGGGCCAATGAGTTTAACCTGTTTTTTAACAAGTAACAGCATCCTCTCGAGTTCCAGCATGAGCCTCATGGCACCCAGCGCTCCTGCTTCCTTCATCAGTGCCGTGCCAGAATGCAGCTCTCCATCCTGTCTCTCTCCTATCACCATCTGACCTGCTAGAGCCTCCACCCACTCTCCTCCTGTCAATGATGACTCTGACACCCATGGACTGTCCTTCACCATCACTGAGGACCAAGTGAGGAGACAACTACACAGACCTAGATGACATAAGCCTACAGGTTCTCAAGTTGTGTGCCTCCCAGCTATGTGGAGTACTGATGAGGATTGTCAACTTGAGCCACAGTACCAAGAAAGTACCTGTGGTGTGGAAACCATTGTGTTTGGTTTCTGTACTGAAATTGTGGCCTGGTGCTCCATCAGACTACAGGCCAGTTGCTCTCACCGCGCACAGCACGAACATCTTTGAGAGACTGGTCCTGGACACCCTCTGCCCCCTTGTTAGGCCAGCTCAGACGACTCAGCAATTGTCGGATGTTTCAGGCATGGGGACAACTCGGAATACAGGATGGCTGTGGACAGTTTTGGTGACTGGTGTGAGCTGAATCAGCTGCAGCTCGAAATCACCAAGACCAAAGAACTGGTGTTGGACCAACTGGTGTGGTCTCCTGTCACTTCCCTGTCCGTCGGGGGGTGGATGTGGAGTTTGTTCAGGACTACAGATACCTTAGTGTTCACATGGACAGTATGGTGGACTGGTCAAATAACTCTCTGGCCACATACAAGAAAGGTCAAAGTCGGCTGTACTTCCTACGTAGACTCAGAGTCTGTAACCATGGTTTGTATTACGGGGGGTACTGGGGGGTACTGTACCCCCGATCAAGACCCAGGCCCCCCCCGGTGGCGACTATTCGTATTGACGCGGTAGCAGACCATAATGATCATAGAAGTGTTATGAAGGCAGCATCCCCCAATAATGGAGGGGTAATTCACACTCCGTCTGCAACACCATGTTGAGGATGTTCTATGAGTCTGTAGTGGCCAGCACTATTTTCTATTCTGTGGTGTGCTGGGGTGGCAGCATGAAAGTGGCAGAAAACGAGAGGCTTAAACTGATCAAAAAAGCGAGCGAGGGTGGGTGAGGAACTTGACAATGTGGAAACTGGCTAAAAGCAGAACATTGTTTAGACAGTCCAACAATGCTGATCACCCACTCCACAGTTTGGTGGCCGAACAGAGACCCTCCACTCCCTGAACGCCACAGGAAATCCTTCCTTCCCACCGCCATCAGACTCTACAACTCCTCTCTCTGTTACACATCCACACAATAATCGGTACAAGGACGAGATAAGATGAGATAAACCTTTATTAGTCCCACAAGTGTGTAATTTGAATTGTCACAGCAGAAAGTGGACAGAACAAAGGTAAGAGCAGCAAAAACAATAGAATAAAAACTATACCACACGACAGTAGAGTATTAAAAAGCACACTATACAAATAATCTAAAAATATAAATATGGACGTGTGTATTGAAAAAAAAAAATATATATGTATATGTAAACCTAGATAATGTGTACATACATACATACATACATATACTTGAGTATATGTATAGAGTGGATATATAAATATGTAAGAACACTGTGGATATATATACAGGTACGCAATGGAGTGACAGGCATTGACAAAAACAGTAATAATACAGCAAGATAAATTGCAGATTTCGCCCAGTGATATTCCACCCCAAAAACTGCACATGTTGTATCAGAAAATTGCACTAAAGAGAAATATTGCACATAAGAGAAACTACCACTATGACCTGATGCTACTTTGTTGTACAATTTCTTATCGAGTTTAAATCGTTATGATTGTGTATCACTATGTGCATTATTATCTTACCGTGATGTGCAATATTGTGCAACGTTCTTATCAGGTGCTAAAGCCTTATCATCGTGTGCAAAAGTCTTACCATGTGAAATATCACTACTTATGTCAGTATTACTGACCTTCTACTGATCTGTTACAGCAATAACTCCTAACCACTGTTTGTTTTATGAGTAATTCCCTTAACAGTAAATTATTTATCTATAGTATTTACACCCCAGCATTTGTGTATATAATATAGTGTATTTCATGTTTTGCAGATTTTTATTGGATTCATTTAGACTTTGGATTCTGAGTGTCTGTGCAGTCATAGCATAAACAAGGATCAGTAAAGTTCTTTTTCAAAGTGGATCCTGTTCTTTTTCAAAGTGGATCCTGTTCTTTTTCAAAGTGGATATCAAAAGCTCTAACAATTATTTGTTTATCACTGTGTTCTGCCGGGTTTGCTAGGAAACAGCTAAATTCTGGTAAGAACTCTGTATAAGGCCCGGTTGCCTGTAGACAGTAATTAGAGAGAAAGAGATCTTATTTGTATCTAGATGAGTTGTGTTAAGGAAAAGAGTTTCTATGGAAGTGAAGGTAAAACTTGTTTTCTGATTAATACTTGGTGCACTTCTGTGATCGGTTCCTGTACCTTCCACTCCTTCCACTTGCTTAGTCTTGGATTGTGTGTGAAGTTGTAGTCGATAGAGGTGGCCTGATTTAGAACAACAAACTCGTCCGGTCTAATCCAGGTCTCTGTAAGACACAAGGCATCAAAATTCTGATCAGTGATCATTTCATTTACAGTAACAGCTTTAGGAGCGAGCGATCTGATGTTTACAGTCCCAGCTTTAGATCTAAGGTGCTGAATTTGCTGATTGTTTGAGAAAGGTTGATTAAATTATTAGAACACACTTGTTGAGTTTTCCTACTTTTCTGTTTAGTTCAGAGGACACAGTCTCGACAGAGTGGGACCGAGGTGACGTCTCAAGACTAACAGGCTATGGGAGATAAGAGCAGCACCCTCTCACAAGGGGCGGATACCGTCCCAAACCAGTTGACCAGGCTTGCCCTCAAACGTGGACCAGTTGTCAATAAAAATTGTCAATAAGATACACCAAGTTCAAGAAAAACACAAGAGCAACAAAACAGGACAAGATAACGTCTAGTGCAGTCGACAAAAGCAGCTACAAGTTTGAATGAATACAGTATTATGACGTACTGTTTTCTGGCAGTGGTGTCGTTAAGTGTGCAAAAATGCAAATATAAAGGTGGACAGCAAAAAATAATAATTGTGCAAATAATGGCAGGACAGAGAATACAGAGGTCATAGTAAATAAATGGTGGAAGTTGGTGGAAGTTGTTTGTTCCAGGAAAGGTGAAATTTAATGTTTTGTGGTGTAAACATCATGTAGACCAGCCACATGACAAAATGCCTGTTCACATTACATTGAAAGCGAAGTCCTCTTTGAAGTTTATCTTGTTTGAGTAGTTTCATGTAAGAAAAGTTGACTTTGTTCTCCCTAATCTGCAGCAATAAAATAACATACATGTACACACACATACTTTTACCCATTTAAAGGATTCAGCATCAGTTTTTCTGTTTAAACATTTTTACTAGTGTATCTCAATAAATCGCTTTATATTGTACTTATATTTGGCACAGAGGTTCTTGTTTTTATTTATTTTTTTGTTAGAAGCAGACGTAGATTTGTGTGTTATTATTTGTAAGAGGCAAGTGTGTATATCTTTTATAAAAGTTTGAGTGGTATGGCGCGGAGTTATAGAGGCTGAGAAAATCTGAGATGGTCTCCCTCGTACTTTAGTGTGAAAGGGAAGTGACCATTTGTCATAAGTGAACACACCGCAGCACACAGTGTGAAGTTCTTTCTTTGTATTTAATCCATTTAACCAAGTGAAGTAGCGGGCAGCCAGGAACACAGCACCCGGGGAACGGTGTCTTGCTCAATTGTACCTCAGTGGTGCCACTGGCAGTCCTGGGATTCAAACCCACAACCTTCTGATCACAGGGGCAACTCCCTAACCACAAGACCACCAGCTGCCCCAAGTCTACACTCCTTTAGAACTGTGTTCTGTAGTTTCTGTGATTGTAATGCTGTCTGGTTTTTTGTCCCTGCCTCTGCCAGGTGGTGCGTTGCTGTCTCCTCCACATCATCCACAAGGGGCGCTATATCGCATCCAACAGGCGCAGCATTTTTTTCCGCGTGGCCCATAATGCTGGAGAGATGGAGGCATACTGCAGTGCTTTGTGCCAGCTGAGGGCTCTCCTCTACCTGGCCCAGCGGCTGCTTCACGATAACAGCCACGGCAACCTGTTCTTCCAGGAGGAGACGGGTCTCAGCCAGAGCTTTCTTCGAGAGTACGCCTCCATGCACAAGGGCTGCTTTTATGGCCGGTGTGTTGGCTTCCAGGTGTGTATGCAATCATTGTTACTATAACAATAAATGGTAGTAGTCTAATAGGTAAAGCACTTGTCTGTGAACCTGATGACCACAAAGTTGCAGGTTCGAACCCCCCCCCACTTTCTACCATTGCGTCCTTGAGCAAGACGCTTAACCCTCAGTTGCTCCAGGGGGACTGTCCCTGTAACTAATGACTGTGAGACTGTCCCTGTAACTAATGACTGTGAGACTGTCCCTGTAACTAATGACT